>OY811982.1:700752-771895 GCA_963681505.1 Eunapius fragilis | reverse complement strand
ACCTATCTGGGTCCATGGTAACCACTATTCCATTGGGGATATAGAATAATTAGCTTTACCTCTATCTACTGAACAGGAGATGGCATCATGCATCCTACTTTCAGAAGAGGCAGAGGAATGAACATTGAATAGCCTCCTCTGTCACCATGATGTCCCAAGTTCTTCTACGTGTTTCTTTCACAGTCTTGGGTCAAATGTGCATGAAATAGTAAAAGGTTAGAAGACAAGAGCAAACACTTCGGGCAATGACCTGGATAGCATGACGATTGTCTGTGCAACTCTGCGCTATGATTTAGAGATAGTGGCAATCTCAACAATCCTATGTGTACCCAATGGAAGTTCTGGGGTCATGCAGTTATCTAGCTGCTTGGGCAACATGGATCGTGTACGTGTGCATGTCTATCAGCACCGGTATACTAGCTGGGCGTAGCCCGACCTTCTCGTTTTGGTGGAAGAAACCAAAACGCGAATAAAGGGAGAGATATACACCCAACTACACGGGTACTACCCAAATATCGGAACTGAGGGATAAAATGGAACGTCGTGAACAACGCGAACGTGAAAGGAAAAGAGCCGCTGCTAACTGGTATTCTATGGAGCAATCTCTTCCACAAAGGATAGTTAGACATCGATATTAGCCTCAAAAAATGGGTTACAAAAGGCGCGCAAGAGTATGGAGACCGCTACAGTGACTGAAATGTGCATAACCGAAATGAAGCTCAGCTAGTATAACGATACTTGATTTCATTATTGTCTTCTGACTATATTCCAGGTATTACAGTCAAATTTCAGTGCCCATGATATAAATTGTAGAGCATATGAAATGATTAGGGAGGTGTATTTGAGGATATTAAAAACCTCTAGAAAACGCTGAGGCGGAATCAAAGGGATATAGATATAGCACAGCTCCCATTAGGTTTTGATCATGCTTTGCACCCCTCCTACACAAAAACCTTGCTATAGGCCTGGGCTCTTGTAAACATTTTTCATTTCCTCTTTGGTCACCTTCTGCACATGATGTCATCTTGAATGATATAATGTAACCACAAATGTAGAATCCTTCTTAGTGGTTGTTTACTCCACTGTGTTTATGTGATGCCTCCCCTATATCACTGGTAATTATGTATCTCTCTGCTTTCTGATGCTGTGGTTTTTCCGAGGGATGCACGCTTATGCACTGTGCTTTGATGGTAAGGCAGTACGGTATCCCTTCTTCATGATAAAGCCACAGCATTACCATTTTAGGAACACAATACACATGAACTGCAATGGTTCAACATCTTATGTTGTGGTTTTTCTGAAGGATATATTCTTGTGCCCAGCGTTGATGGTGAGGGCAGTATGGTATCCCTTCTTATGATAAACCTCAGGATTACTATTTAGGTACACAATACTCATGGAATGCAATGGCCCAACCCCAAGCCTGATTAGTACAATGAGAGATGCACTTACGGGAGCTTAGCCACCTCATTCTGAAATGAACTGAAATTGAATCTCCTGACACACGCACGTTACAGAGGCTTACCAACAGCACAGCTTTCCTCTTCTAGCTATACGTCAACAGTAAATAAATAAAGGGACAAACTTTCATTTACAAGCAATCACTCTGCATGGGTATACACCATTTCTATTGACAAATAGCATGGAGGTGTGTGTATTTATTGCAGGCACAAAGAATGGAGTTGCATAATATACGTGCTGGTCCTGTTCATGCGAGGGATAAGTTAAGACGTAGTTCACTGAACTACCCAACAAGGGTATGTTCTCCTTGAAAACCTCACTACTGACATCTTGCCACTCAGCAATAAGCACCACAGTGCACCTGGAGGCAACCTTTAACGTTTACATGCAATGTTTATGAATATATCTGCACCCACTTCAAAGGGGGTGTGTGTGCATGCATGTGTGTGCATGTGTGTGTGCATGTGTGTGTGCCTGTGTTGCTCATGTGAGTGTATATGTGTGCGCATGTTCAGGGTCATCACCTCAACTGCCATTGGGAGAGTCCTGTTGGCAGCCTGGTTAAAAAAATATCCCAAGAGAAGGCTCTCAATATGCCTGCAACCATCCAAGCATAAGAGAATGCACTCAGGAAAACCCTACCATCATTCTGTCATGTATTTGCATGCATCAACATCAACAATAGATATAATATAATATATTGTATAATATTATTTAGGCATGTTAAAAAACTGATGTATATATTAGTTATTGCAGTGTCAAGACACCTATCTGTTTAACTACCCAAGAGAGTTAGAGTTCTCATTCATACCAAGACATTTGAGATGTTTGTGTACCTGGTTGTGATGGACGGGTAATACACTAAAGAACATCTCATCTCTTTGCTATGTGATCATGATGCAAACTGAATGTTAAGGATGATGATAGCATGGTGGAATGCTGCCGCCCACCATTTGGTGATGGATGACCTGCCTGAGGTTAGCCACAAAACCTGCAGCTAAAGATCCAGGAAAAATCTTGGCCAAAGTACAAGATATGGTATGGCCAGTACATTATAACTTGGTAGAGTATTATAACTTGGTAGAGTATTCAAGATTTTGGTATCCCCAATCTGCACAATTCCTGAACTAACGTAATTTCACATGAAACAAAATTATATACAGCATGTGCATTAAAACCTAAATGCATCTGACAGTTTGTTACTGTTTCTTATTTTTCTCCTACAGTTTTGATTACATATATTTTAGAACTGCCTAGCCATTATTTGATGTCATATAAAGTGATCTTTGCATGAAATGTTGTAATTCTTCCTGTGCCAAATTGTCGATGGTGCTCCCCCACGTGATAATTACATCAGTTACTAACTATCCCTCCAGAACCTTTAAGGCTTATCTTGCGGTGGTTGTTTAATATGCAAAGCGTGAGCAAGTGGGTTTTGCACAGAATGTTGCAGCTTTTAGCTACGAATATCGAAAATCATGCTCACGTGACAAAAAAGGCCTATAACTACTTTTATTAGCAAACGCAGCTAGAAACAAGACCAACAAAATCTATTGTTCATTTTCTAACAATAATTTGTTTTTTGTTTTCAATCCCGCGCTACTAAGTAGCTCGATTATATTGTACGGGAAGTACATATTTCAAGTCCGCAAATTTTTCTTCATAATTGGCAATAATCAGACTCAGTCTGATCTCTTGCAATTGAAATGAAGGAGTACGATTCGTTTCAATGGGCCGTCGCCTTGTACTTGGCAATATGTGTAGCCGGCAGTTTGTCTTCGACGAGCAATAACAAAGGTGTGTGTGTGTGTGTGTATGTGTATGTGTATGTGTGTGTGTGTGTGCGTGTGTGTGTGTGTGTGTGTGTGTGTGTGTGTGTGTGTGTGTGCGTGTGTGTGTATGTAATTGTGATGTTTCCCGTAATTTATCACTTTAGGAATGTCTTTGCATGATTCAGAGTATAACATACAGAACACATAATAACATGGAAAAAATTACATATCACTAGAGAAATCCAGTACAGTATAGCCCTGGAGAGCAATGGATGGGAGGGGGGGGGGGGGGGGGGGGGGGAGGAGGGCTGGATCGCATTGCCTGCCAATGCCAATGAGATCATCAGGGCCCAGGGCACTGAAAGTCTCTATAACGCTAACCCTTGTAGCAAAGTGGTGAGACCTGGATAGTGTAGCATATTCAGGCTTCAGCCCTAGCTGCCCTTGTTGCATAAGGTACATGTGAGGCCGCATAGGTATCCCCGCATAAGACCGTTTATGTGAAGGTGTACGTTCATTACACTCTGTTCCCCAATGCATGCACTCTCACACACCTATGTTGGCGACGATAAGATGGCTGTAATTCCAACAGTCCTCTTCCTACTGATCCAGTATTGGCAGAGAACAATCTAATTAGTATAATCCCAGGAACGACTGGAAACTACATACTTTCCTTTGAAATTGTACCCACTGGTACGATTGAAGATTGGGGCAACATTCTACATTTTACTACTGGTGACGATTGCTGTAATTTTGGAACTCGTTCCCCTGGTATTTGGTTTCTCCCTCATAGTACTACATTAGGCGTGTCAATAGGCGATTCTACTGATGGTAACTGGTATATCAATACAGATATAGCACTACCTTTGAATGTCTGGACTAAGGTAATGCTTGAATGCAATGGACCTGATGTGAAGTTGAGTGTTGGAGAATCTGTATATACTGCTAAGCAACCAACCAGGCGCTTCTCTGGAGATCTCACTGTCTATGCTGGTGATCCATGGTGGCCGGCTGCAAATGCTAAAATGTATAATCTAAGGTACAAGATCCTTCCTGCCGATTATGATACTGGTAAGAGTCAGACTTCTCTAAAGTGATGATTTATACTATGCACACAAAAATTAAGCAAATGATGTCAATTGTCCTCGGTGCACGTTTGTCCAACGGAAACAAAATGATTGGCTGTTAGTCAGTTGAGCCTTCCACTGGCGTTTATTGGTTTAGCCTCGTTATACAAGTCCTTATCTGTTTCTGCCGAAGTTTAGGAGCTCTAACTTTTTTGAATGTACTTGCAGCAGCTCGTGCCAATTAAACCACCCGTACAATTTGAATAACCAAGGGCCGAAGATTATAGTTAGGGCAAGGACTTTATATCCCTACCTTTTAGATGATTTGCATTTGAAGGTGAAAGCTTCGCTTTAACCTATATACTGAGCCGACATTAAAGGTCAAATTATATATTCAGTTACTACACGCATGTCAGTTACGACTTTGACATATACCACAAGGTCTTTGCCCAAACAGACAAGGACTTCAGCAACGTGGCAAAACTATTAAATGTCACTGGACAGCTGAATTAACTAATTGCCCAACATTTTGTTTTTTGTAACATTATATAATTAGCAGCATATAAACATGTATAATGGTGGCCGTGCGTATGGAGACGTTATACGCAATAGTCTCCATACACAGTATCGTATTTTTTTATACAGTGGGAGACAATAGATACTATAATTTCCAACTTACGTACGTCCGTACGTCCGCGTAACTTATTTATATACTCGGCCTAGCGCCTATTGGTTGCTAGGTACACGTACCTAGCAACCAATAGGAATGACCACCTCCCACACAAAAGTACATAGCAACGCGTACTCAGTGACCATGCTTCGTGCCACAAAACCTACATACCTGTAAAATGTAATCACATGCAGTAACAATTAAAGCAACGCTATAATTGTGGGTTCACTCTCAAGTCTCATCGTACAGGCCGAGAACATGTATTTACAATAATAATTCCATGAAGTATTTGCGCGTTCATGTTATAGAGGTTGCGGTGTAACCATATGTTAGAAAAGGTAGTTTATTATATAAAGAATTATAACTTATTGTAAGGGTCTGGGAACCCTCCAGTTGTATTATTTACATCACACTAACGTAACCATGGCATATATTTTTTAAGCTGCTCTTGGCGGGACGCCATAGAAGGATGCAAAGAGGGATCCAAGTGCGCGAATCTCTTCGTAAAACAGTCAATGAACGTGATTGGGAGCACAGGGCATGTGTGTTAAAAACTGTTTAAAAATTAAAAATACGGGTGCACGCTAGACTAGTTTAATTAATACTATAATTTCCAACCCAGTACGTCCGTACGTTGGAAATTATATATTTAGACAATAGCGGAAGTGATTCGCGCAATCTGATTGGTCAATTGCAGGTATCTAAACGCGGTAGAAACCTATAGAGGGACTCTAAGCGCCAGTGGGAGGGATTCTAAGTGCCCTGGGCACTTAGAATCCCCCCCACTGGCACTTAGAATCCCTCCCGTTATCGTTATCGCGTTGCGCGATAATTTATTGGTTGCTACGTACGCGTTGCTATTGTCTAAATTGGTTAGACACAGTCACCTTCGGGATCTACGTGATTTTGAATCCCCTCGGGCCCTTAGTAGCGCCCTCGCTACCGCTCGGGACGCTACAGCCCAGGGCCCTCGGGGATTCTAAATCACGTAGATCCCTCGGTTTCAGTGTCTAACCTATATATAGGTTAGACCACAGATAATAGAGTGGTTAGACACTGAAACCGAGGGATCTACGTGATTTAGAACCCCCGAGGGCCCTGGGCTGTAGCGTCCCGAGCGGTAGCGAGGGCGCTACTAAGGGCCCGAGGAGATTCTGAATCACGTAGATTTCGAAGGTTTCAGCGACAGTGTCTAACCAATTTAGACAATAGCAACGAGTACGTAGCAATCAATACATTATCGCGCAACGCGATATCGATAACGGGAGGGATTCTAAGTGCCAGTGGGGGGGGGGAGGGGGGGGGGGGGGGGGAGGGGGGGGAGATTCGAAGTGCCCGGGGCACTTAGAATCCCCCCCCCTCCCCCCCCCCCAATGGCACTTAGACAATAGCGGAAGTGATTTGCGCTCTGATTAGTCAATTGCAGGTATCTAAACGCGGTAGAAACCTAGAGAGGGACTCTATTTGCCAGTGGGGGGGATTCTAAGTGCCCCGGGCACTTAGAATCCCCCCCACTGGCACTTAGAATCCCTCCCATTATCGTTATCGCGTTGCGCGATATTTTATTGGTTGCTACGTACACGTTGCTATTGTCTAAATTGGTTAGACACTGAAACCGAGTCTACGTGATTTAGAATCCCCGAGGGCCCTGGGCTGTAGCGTCCCGAGCGGTGATTTAGAATCCCCGTAGATCCCCGTAAATCACGTAGGTGACGTTTCTACCGCGTTTAGATACCTGCAATTGACCAATCAGATTGCGCGAATCACTTCCGCTATTGTCTAAATCTATAACGGTGGAGTGTGTGCGTGTGCGTGTGCGTGCGCGAGCGGCGTGCGTGCGTGCGTGCGTGTGTGTGTGTGTGTGTGTGTGTGTGTGTGTGTGTGTGTGTGTGTGTGTGTGTGTGTGTGTGTGTGTGTGTGTGTGTGTGTGTGTGTGTGTGTGTGTGTGTGTGTGTGTGTGTGTGTGTGTGTGTGTGTGTGTGTGTGTGTGTGTGTGTGTGTGTGTGTCTGTGTGTTCGAATCCGTCGATTTTTTTGTTCTCTTTTTCTAATATGTTCCGAAGAGGCTGAAATGACAGATACGGTACCTACGTAGAGTATGCTTAGTGAATTGCATGAACAATAGTCACTAACCTGGAAAGAAAGACAAGTGGGAGTACGAAGAATGCCGAACGGAAGATAACGAATAGCAGTGAAAAAGCGTACGCTACAAAAAGGGTTAATCGAAATGTGCACAGTTCGCTTCAAAGGGTACGCCGCCTACAATTGACAATTCATTGGATCACGTGACGCGTTTCGAACCAGGTATTCATCTATCTATTCTACATATAGGTTAGACACTGAAAGTCTGAAACCGAGGGATCTACGTGATTTAGAATCCCCGAGGGCCCTGGGCTGTAGCGTCCCGAGCGGTAGCGAGGGCGCTACTAAGGGCCCGAGGGGATTCTAAATAACGTCGATCCCCAAGGTGACTGTGTCTAACCAATTTAGACAATAGCAACGCGTACGTAGCAACCAATAAATTATCGCGCAACGCGATAACGATAACGGGAGATTCTAAGTGCCAGCGGGAGGGATTCTAAGTGCCCGGGGCACTTAGAATCCCTCCCACTGGCACTTAGAGTCCCTCTATAGGTTTCTACCGCGTTTAGATACCTGCAATTGACCAATCAGATTGCGCAAATCAGTTCCGCTATTGTCTAATTTTTGGTATTCGAATCCTGGTGAGATCAAATTTTTTCCCCTTCATCCTTTTTTTTCATCTTCTTAGCAGGGAGTGCAAGTATATCGAAGGATGTTGTCTGTGTTGTAGTATCAACTTTTATTCGTGGGATTTTTTTTTAGCTTTCATGGCAGTCAATAATATACGGGCAGCTGTTACGCAATAGGCACGTTTAGCAGCTGTAACGCATATTTATTAGTTAGGCGTTATGATTAACGTTGGAAAATACAATTTGGCCTGAGTCGCTATACTGCAAGCAAAACTGCAACAAGCAAACTATAATTTTACTAGCGTGTCCCCGTGAAAAATCACGGGCTGATTATTAGTCTCGCTGTTATTCGTCTCGCTATTCATTTGCCAGATGAACAGTTGGTCTACCTTCTAGCTCCACTATTTTTTACTGTTTTACCCAATGTTGCATATATAATCTACCACCTGTTCTAACGTACGGTTACTACGCAACCTCTATAACATGCCCGCGCAATTATTATGTCAGATAGTAACTACATGGTCTCGGCCTGTATCATGAGACTTGAGAGTGAACCACAAAAGCGTTGCTTTTTTTTTCTATTACCTGTACAGGCATGTAGGTTTTGTGGCAGGCATGGTCGCTAAGTACGCGTTGCTATGTACCTTTGTGGAAGGTGGTCGTTCTTATTGGTTGCTAGGTAAGGTACGCGTACCTAGCAACCAATTGGCGCTAGGCCGAGTATATAAATGAGTTACGCGGACGTACGTACGTTGGAAATTATAGTATTAGATACTCGTAATTGGTTGCTAGGTACGCTACCTAGCAACCAATAGGAACGACATAGCAACGCGTACTTAGTGACCAAGTTTCGTGCCACATGCCTTTACAGGAGGTAATAATCTCATCACTTGCAGTAACAATTTTAAACAAGCACTATTGTAGTTCTCTTAATTTCAATTCTCATCGTACAGGCCGAGAACATGTAGTTACTATCTGATAGATTATATATGTAGTAGGGTAGCTTATTGATATTACTGTATAAAAGCATCAAATTTTGCACGAAGATTCATTGGCACTGACTGATCAAAACTAGCCTAGAAGCCCTCCAAAAATTTTGCCCTAACCCCAAGAAATATCAAAAACAAATGAGAATCATTGTGCTGGGTGTAACAAAATATAATATAGAAGGTTGCAAATACATTTTGTATCATTCATTTGATAATTGCAGGGGTAGCAGCTTTTTCATAGAAGAGAGGAAGAGGGTACATATGCATGGAAGGTCATGCATCATTTAATGGAAGTTGCCGTGGTTGAGAAGCGTGATAGGCAGCCCATGCAATATCATCCGGAGAGGTTATATTCTCCTTGTCCACAAGTAGCAGTGCATGTTCAATCCATGCAATTTCCTCATCTCTGACCTTGTTCAAGCATGTAATGGTCCTGCAGGCTTCAACAGACACTTTGGTACCACAGTTGCACTTGTTGTCAAGACAACAGCTGGTACAGAGGCATAACTTTCATGAAGACCTGTTTTCACCTGAGCTGGAAACTGGAAAAGACTGATTCCAGTGCCACGAAAAGAGTCTGTTGATGTAGTAGAACTTGGATTGTGATCAAGATTGTCTATTGCACCAACAGTGAAGAGGCCTTTACAAAGACACGAAGGAGCTATTACCCCATGCATCTTCATTAAAACGCTCGATTGCAAGTGAGTCCTCAAGCTCCAAAACCCTGTCAGATGAAATGCTGATTCCAATACGATGTAATTGCTTGATGAGCTTCTTATTTCTAGTCAGTGCATGAATACTGAGACCAATGTAAATCGGGAGAGGTGGTTCAAATGCCAAAGAATGTCTTGATGTGATACCTGAAGGATTGGATGCTCTCTTTTTTGTGTTGTACAGAATGGCCTGGCCAACAGTGAGACAAGCCTAGGAGTCATGTTTGTCTTGATCAGACATGTTGGAACCATTTATGAAATTAAGTATTTGAGGCTTGCTGGCAGTGATTTTTAATGACATTCTGGTGGAAAGCAGCCAGTGAATTTAAAACCATCATGACAGACAATGTCTTCTCTAATGATATTTGCAGCCTTCCTTTGCTAGAATTACAGCATCCTCAGTAAAGTCTCTCCTTTTTAAGAGCATCTTTCATCATGTTTCTCATCCCTTGTCTGATAATAAGAGCAATGTTTCTACCATCAAACTGCTCTGCTTGTGCTTCTACAAAATGTTCTAACAACTTTTCCTTTAATCTGGTTTTGTTTACTTGTTTCTGGATACCTAGTTCTTTAAGGCGACATGTACAAAGAGAATGGATCTCAGGCAGCTTGAACACAGTTTCCCCACTCTCTACAACTTGTTCAATGTAAGTTGTCAACTCAACAAGTACGCGAGACTCGATAACTTTCTCCGTAGTATGAACCCCTGCATCATTATCTGACTTCCTGACAAGACTGCGATAGCAATTTCTTAGATTAATGAATAAGTACCTAACGCTAGGTAAACCTAGCGTTCGCTAGGTAAACCTAGCGATCTTTATGGGTAGATTAATCCACAGCCCTTGCTATTTTATTGTCTGAAATGGCGTCTTCTCGTGTGTGGAAGCAGGCTTTCACCGCCTCCAATGTGGGTTTGAATAGTATAGTTTTACAGAACTAGGTGCAAAGGTAGCAGTTAAAGGTCAGAGGTTTCGATTGAAGGATGCATTGATGCGCGCGTATGGCATATGGGATGGAAGGATGTAGAAATACAGGGCGAGGTAGTTTCAAAACCTAAAAAGAATACTAGACGGGTGAAGTGGCATTCAACCATCAAAAAACGCTAGGTTAACCTCGCGTTTTCGCTAGGTACACCTAGCGTTATTTTAGGAACTTATAGGTTAAGCATGCATGCATTTGAGATGGTACTTTACTTCCATCGCAATCAGATCACCACCGACAGTTCTGGCTAAAAGGTGAACATCATTTAGTTCTGTAACCATAGCCCGCACATTGCTGTCGGCAGCAAGCATCAAGATTTGGTGGAGTTCACCTTCTTGTTCTCCCTTCTCGCAGAACAAACAGTTCTGAATGTTAAACGCGTGTCACTTAATACTTCTCCTGTCATCTCAGTTCTAAGACATCTTAGAGCAGTACCATCCTTTTTTATTGCCTTCATCGGCTTATCATTGTTGTACTTTAAGTGACATGATTTGTGCCAAGATGCACAATGCGCAAGTAAGCCATTAGCACTCGTATCGTTTCCAAAATATAGTTGGTAGAGCGTCAATGTCACGGAACGACTTTACGTTTGCCAAAAACGATTTGTATGCAACTCCCTTGTCACCTCAGCTGAAACCAGGGCATAATAAAGGGCATTTTAAGGCTTCCTGTGTGTCTTCCTGGCAAATAATGTACATGCTCCAGTTCATCTGTACGTTTGTAACGTTTCCGAAGCTATACGCGGCCATGTGAAATTATTGCAATGAATTGAATTAAACTCATGCTTACTTCATAGCTACTTCATCTGCTTGTATTTCTCATAGGTGAAATAACTGAGATGGGCTCCTACGCGAATATTGACCAGTATTACCCTAGAAAGCTATTATATAAGTTTTATGCGTTTATCCGCTCCGTAACAGTAACAACAAAAAATGGCATTAAGCGACCGTACTAATGCTAAATTAAAAAAAAAAAGAATTATAACTTATTGTAAGGGTCTGGGAACCCTTTGTATTAATAACGTAACCATGGCATATACATGTATATGTTGTAAGATGCTCTTGACGGGACGCCACATGCCACGAGACTAGGAAGGGAGGGAGAGGGGGGAGGCACCAATTAATAAAAAGTTAAATTAAGTGGAAAATGGGCGTGTTCACCGAAACGCCCTCCGAAGCGCGGAAGCTTTTGGTTAAAAAAGCAATTTAAAACGTGCGGCTATGGATGTACAAATATGAGAACGAATGGGAATGGGGGGGGGGGGGCACGTGGCCCCGGTGCCCCTGGATCCGCCACTGCTGAGTATGCAAAGTAGTCTCGTCCCCAGACCCAGATTCCAACAGCTGCGGGTGCATTTCATCACCGCTACGTGGAAAGCGGTGATACCGCAGCTGTTGGGAATCTGGGTCTGGGGACGAGACTATATGCAAAGCGTGATCGAAGTGCGCGAACCTCTTCGGAAAACAATCAACGAACGTGATTGGGTGATGTCGCACAGGGCAAGCATGTTAAAGACTATTCAAAAATCAGCCCGTACGGGTGCATTAGGGGGCGTCTCCAAACTACTCTGAAATGGTCACAAGTATGACCCCCCCCCCCCCCCCCCCCCCCCCCCCCCCAACGTCAAGATGATGTTATGTTGTCCAAAATAGTTTGGAGACGCCCCCTTAGTAGGTAATGACGTAAGTATGTATAGACCCCTTTTGGCTGGTATGAATATTCACTTATTACGTGGCTATCCTCCACCTTGACGGGCAAAATTTCATTGCGTTGTACGAGAACCTATTGTGTTAACGATGCCAAAATCATGTTGTTTCGTAGGATGTACCAATTAAGGTTCAGGAAAAGGTTCTTTCGTAGAGTTCCAGCAGATCCAGTTCAGCGACAGAGATGGTATATTAGGATCTATTGCATGATTGATTTCACCAAAGACATGATAAACACCCTTTCAGTACGTTTAGCAATCAGACCAAACATTGACATTGTTATGCGGCCAAGTCGATAGTCAAACCACAGAGTGGAATGAGATTTGCTCTCTAGTACACATCTCAACAAACGAGATTTCACCCAAGCTGTATTTTATTGCCAGTGTCAAGTTTCATGCACAGCCTCTGACAATTTAACAAGTTCGATTTTGTTGAGTGTAGTTATGGTTAAATAGGCTGGTGAGTAGAGGAGGTAGATTACCTTCTACATCTCTTTGTTGAGATGATTTAGATGTTGGCTCATATCCAGGAGTTACAGTGAACAGAGGTGCATGGATACACCTTGTGGATTGCATCAAATAGAACCATTTTGTTCAAGATTGGTAATGGATGATGTGGTGATGTGGAAATATTAGAACAGTGATTTCCTTTGACTTTAGGTCTTTCAAAGTCGATCTCTTGAATGGTTGATGGTTTTGCCTGTTCATAGCTAATTTTTTTAACTGCATTTATAAAACTGCTGCTTACCTTCTTTGAAAAAGCTTGCAATTGGTTCCAAACACATGCAAGAAAGATACTAGTTAATACCCAATCTGAAGTATTAAATAGCACTGCAGCCATATGTGAGCACATTTCCTCTAAGCTAAATGACAGTAATTTGTAATGTCACACAGTACAATAAAAATGAGTGTGTCTCACCCAGCTATACATGTGAAGTGTGCAGTCACAATTGCATGATTCAGATCAACTGCCACCCAGGGCTCAAGTGGTTAATCATTCGACTTCTGTAATGGATTTTAATTAAGATGCAATGTATGCCATCTATGCCAATGCTGTGATAAATGATGGTTTGAACCCAACCACTATAGCTAGATAAAAAATGAATGTCCCAATGCACACACCATTTAGGGTGATAAACCTTTGATATTAGTTGTAAGCTTCAAGACTTTTGTATGCCTTGAGCTTCTCCAGTGTGCATCTCAATAAAGTTTGCACACAAACTTGGAAAGTTCACAGGTGACCATAGCAATATGTCATCAATCCATTCAGTGCTGGGAAACTGATAAAAGGTTGACGCTTGCGTGAGTTGACATGTTTGACGCCCACACAGACTTTGTATCTTCTTTACATAGCGATCTAAATCAAGTCCTTGCAAGGTAAAAGTGTAGTTTTCAGCCATTGATAGAACGTTGTAGAGAAAAGTCAGCAGTTTGCTCGTCAGTATGGCCACGTGCTAGGGATGTCATATGAAAATGTGCCCGTCGAGATGGGCTTATTCATAGCGATTATTCATACCAGCCACTTATCGCCAAAAGGAGTCTGTATGTCAATTATTGTGATAACTATTAATATACGTGTGATGCGTGTTATTAATTATTCGTTTTGAGTGAGTTCGAGATATTGAGTGTGCGTTCTAGCATAGATATTAGAGTAGAAGGATTGGAAACGGACCCAATTAACACTGCTTCACGCGCCGACTCCTCGATGCTCCTCGTACTCAGACCGCTTACCATATTTGAAATGAAGGCAAGAGCTTCTGGAACCGATGACAACGGAGCCTAACCAAAACTTAGTTACCAAATGCGCTAGCCCTTCATATCTTTCAGAACTAAAAAGATCAGAGCATGAGCTTGTGAACGAAGTAGTAGTCAACGACACATGCCAATCCCACCTACCCAAACCTTACAAAGAGCCCTCAGAATTTCTCCATGCAAACAAAAAAAAAGTGTTGCTGGACATCACGAGCATACAAGGAAAAAAGCACGCAAATAAAAACATAACTGCATGACCCAGTCCAGTAAAGTAGACGTTACAGCGATCCGCTTCATTCCTGGAATCCAGCTTCTTGACTATGATATCGATGGCCAACCCCATGACGAAACGTTAAAGACGCCTAAAAGACCAGTGAAGGCCTCGGAGGGCTTTGGAAAACATGAGGGCGGTCCTGATGTCTAAATAATCTATGGTCCAGATGTTAGGCCATTTATACAACAGAAAAATGGATCACCCGCTTTTTTTTTTTTTTTACGACAAAAGCAGAGCATAGTTACGTAGCAAATGGTACTACAATATGTAGAATTGATGTAGCTATCTGAAACAAGTACTGGATATGAGATAAAAGTTTTGCCTGGGTAGTTTCATCGGTTAGTTCATGGCGATGTCAAAAACGTAAAATGTGGAGTTACTCTAAAACCATCCAACCTAAACGCCTCCAACACACCTCACCGTACGTAAAACTTTGTGCTGCATCTGGTCATGCTACTTATTTATAAAAAAGGGAAGTTTAGGGGAGTTGTATCGGTTAGTTGTTAAAAAAGCTGTAAGCCCGCCAAATTCTGTATCTCGGGTTCTAAAAGGGCTATAAACATGGCGACAAGTTTGCCCGAATGTACGCATTTTGTGCTATCGTTTTCTTCAGTCAGATTTTACTAAGCTCTCAACTTACTTTCTCCTCAAGAGGGGCGAGGCGTCAATGCATCTAATTAGCAGCATCGCGGAGTCCGCGCTTTGCAATGTACAGGGCTCTATGGCTCACGTGCTCCGTTTCCAATCCTTCTACTCTAATATCTATGGTTCTAGAGAGCGTTTATTCTACGACAATCTTGTCCAGTATTGAATCTTTTTCATGGTCCTTCGAGCCGGGAATTGCCCTTGAACTGGATTTGATTGAATATGTCTGACGAAGAGAACCTTGTTCGAAAGAAACGCGTTCGCGCTGGGCATCGTGCATCAACGACTCGAATTATCGCCCAGGCACGCGAAAATATGGAACAGGAAGAACGCAACACGGCGGCATTGACGCAGCAAATGACCGCTCTCAAGGCGAATCACTGCTCTCGACGCAGAAATATTGGAATTTACTTTGAACGAAGACGAAATAGCCCAAGAGATAGAACATGCTGATACCTACAAAGCGCAACTACAGACAATGGTGTTCGAATTAGAAGGTGCGCTTAAGACGAAGGGAAAAGACGCGTCGACCTTGGAAGTTCTACCGTGTTCGACAGAATCATCACGTTCATCATCGCCCGTGCTCTCGAATTCCTCGCGTCACTCCTCATGTCAACCAGCACAAGAAAATGGCGCCAACAGAAGACCGAGAATAAAACTTCCAAAGCTTACTTTGAGGAAATTTAACGGTGACATCACCCAGTGGTCAAGTTTTTGGGACTCGTTCAATACAGCTATACACAGTAATACGGAGCTGTCCAACGTCGACAAGTTCAATTACCTGAACTCTTTATTGGAGAAGGGAGCTGCAGATGCTGTAGCAGGCTTGGCACTCACCAGTGCAAATTATGAAGAGGCAGTGTCAGTTCTGAAGCAACGCTTTGGCAATAATCAGCAAATTGTTTCCAAACATATGGAAGAGCTTCTCAACCTGGAAGCAGTTACCTCAATACTGAATTTGAAGGGTCTTCGTCACCTTTACGATACTGTGGAAACTCGCATCAGAAATCTACGTTCTTTGGGCATATCCTCTGATTCCTATGGCAGCCTCTTGGCATCGGTTCTACTTAACAGATTGCCACCTGAACTGAGAGTGATGGTAACAGGGGAGATCACTGATGAAGAATGGAACTTGGCAAAGGTGATGGAAATATTCCAAAAAGAATTGGAAGCACGTGAAAGAGCAGCGGTGTGCACTATGTCTACCTTTCAAGGGAAGAAACCTGTGAAGGATGTACCAACAGCATCTTCACTACTGACTGGAGAATCTACCATCAACTGCTGTTTTTGTGGACAGTCACACACATCGGAAGTTTGTGCGAAGGTCACAGATGTGGGTCATCGAAAGCAGATACTGATCAAGGCAGGAAGATGCTTCCTCTGCTTGCGGAAACATCATTTGAGCAAAAACTGTCGATCCTCGAAGAGATGCTCAAAGTGTCAAGGAAGACACCATATAACTATCTGCAACAAAGACCAGGGTGCAGCACAACAGGTACAACCCACACGAACTCCATGTAATCAGACAACCAAAGGGGGTGAAACTGCTGTTGTATCGATGTACGTCAATGCTAAAACCTCAGTACTCCTGCAGACAGCAAGGGTATTAGTCTACAACCCAGACATAGCCAATATAAGCCAGTCATGGTAACCAGAGCAATACTGGATAGCGGAAGTCAGCGTTCGTATATATCCCACAAGTTGAGGGAAGCACTTTCATTGAAAACAGAGCAGAAAGAGACTTTGCTTATAAAGACCTTTGGCTCCGAGACAGAGAAAATGCAGACTTGCGATGTGGTCAAGGTTAGAATGAAGCTGAAGGATGGAAAAGAAACCACTGTGGTTCTACTGGAGGTGCCTATGATATGTGAACCATTGACAGGACAACATGTCACATATGCTGCTGAGCAGTACTCTTATCTCTCAGGACTTGAACTGGCTGACCCTACTCAACCTGACGATCATATTCTTGAGATCAACATACTTCTAGGTGCTGATCTATACTGGAGTTTTGTAACAAACAAAATCAAAAGAAGTGCTGGTAATGGCCCTACAGCTTTGTTTACGAAGTTTGGATGGGTACTGTCTGGACCTATTTCTGGATCACATAGTGAAATATCTTCAGCCAGCAGTCTCCTGGTTACTCACACTTTGAATGCAGCTGTGTCCACGAGGACTGAAGAAAGTGAGCTTGAAAAGCAAGTGAAGTTGTTTTTGGAAGTTGAGACACTAGGAGTCAAGGATGAAGAGTCTTCACCTTATGAGAAGTTTCTTGAAACTGTGCACTTTAAGGAGAACAGGTATGAAGTCCGCTTGCCATGGAAAGAAGCATGTTTTCTGCAATCTGACAACCTACAGTTGTGTCACAAAAGGCTTCTTGGACTGTTGAAGCGTTTACGGAATGACCCGCATATACTGAAAGAGTATGACGCAGTTATTCAGGAACAGATTCGCAAGGGTATTGTAGAAATTGTTTCAGATCCGTGGAATAGCAAGGCAGAACGAGTTCACTATCTACCTCATCATCCTGTTATCAGAAAGGACAAACAGACGACGAAACTGAGAGTTGTATATGATGCCTCCGCTCGACAGGATGGACCGTCTCTGAACGAGTGCCTCTACAGTGGACCAACATTTGACCAAAATATTTTTGATATCATTCTTCGATTTAGATGCCACAAAATTGCCCTGATTGGGGACATTGAGAAAGCATTTCTAATGGTGTCGGTGTGGAATGAAGACAGAGATGTTTTGCGGTTCTTGTGGGTGGACAACATCGAGAAGGATTTCCCAGAGTTATTGGTGTTGAGATTTACCAGAGTTGTGTTTGGTGTGTCTGCAAGTCCATTTCTGCTCAACGCAACATTGAATCACCACATTAGAAAATATGAAACCGAGGATTCAGAATTTGTGGCCAGGTTTCTTCGTGCAATATATGTGGATGATGTGACGTATGGAGGGAATGACATAGAAGATGTTTTCCAGCTGTATTTGAAGACAAAAAAGAGGCTCTTGGAGAGTGGATTTAACATTAGGAAATTCGTGTCCAACGATTTTCAGCTACAGGCTAGAATCGAAGAGGAAGAAAAGCATCTGAAGAGCCCTGCACTTAATTGTGAACACAAGATAACGGAAGAGGATGCCACATATGCAAAGGATGTGCTTGGCTGCAAATTGGAAGATGACAACTACGAGAAAAGGATCCTTGGGGTTTGCTGGGATACTGCAAGGGATGAACTTCTGTTCAATGTGAAGCCTGTCGTTGATCTAGCCAAGAAGATCCATGTCACAAAGAGATCTGTCGTGAGTATTGCGGCAAAATTCTATGATCCATTGGGCATAATATCACCCATTACTGTTCAACTAAAAATGATGGCTCAGAGTTTGTGGCAATTAAAAATTGGTTGGGATGAACCTCTTTCTGGAGAAACATTGAAACAGTGGAACGAGCTAGTAGTTTCACTAGAAGGGGTGCCACTCTTCTCCATTCCAAGATGGTATTCTGTGAACAGTGATGACAGAGTGGCCACATACAGCTTACAGGGATTTTGTGATGCCTCAACAAAAGCTTATGCTGCAGAGTAGTATACCTGAAAATACAATCCATAAGTGGAATTGAGGTGCGGTTACTGGCTTCACGAACTAGATTGGCACCTCTAACAAGCAGACAATACCAAGACTTGAACTATTGTCAGCACTACTGTTGTCCAAGCTGGTGTATAGTGTCATGAACGCGATCAAAAGTGAATACCCTCTGGAGAAACCATGCTGTTACACTGACTCCATTGTGGCACTACATTGGATCACAGGCCTGAGAAAAGAATGGAAGCAATTTGTTGAAAACAGGGTGAATCAGATACGTCAACTGCTGCCGGCAGAACATTGGAGGCATTGTCCAGGAACAAGCAACCCTGCAGACCTGCCTTCCAGAGGAACATCTCTAACTGATCCAGCAATTTCCGCCTTGTGGTGGAATGGTCCTGAGTGGTTACGGGATGACAATGTGCCATTAGAAGATGATATTGCAGTGCCAGAGGATTGCTTGAAGGAATTAAAGAGCTGTAATCTCAGTCATAACATGCTGGCCGCTGAAGGCACTACAATCAGCCCTATTGTGAATTTTGAGAGATTTAGTGTCTTCAAAAGACTTCTTCGGATCGCAGCTTGGGTAATGAAGTTCATAGAAATTCTGAAGTTAAGGGGAGAACCAAGTGCGATCAACAATTTAGATATCAACAGGGCTGAAGTGTACTGGATTATAATAATACAGCAGGCGCTTGTAAAGGATGAGCGGTTCGACAATTGGCACCGGCAGTTTGACTTATTTAAAGATGAGCAAGGGCTCTGGAGATGCAGAGGGAGATTGGTAAAAGCTGATATTCCTGAGAATACCAGACATCCAGTTCTGCTGTATGGAAAACACTATCTCACATTGTTGATCGTGCAGGAATGTCACGAAAGAGTGTTTCATGGTGGTGTGAAGGACACTCTTACAGAGATTAGAGCACGTTATTGGATCATTAAGGGAAGGAGTTTGGTAAGAAAGTGTCTGCAGCAATGCAAATTATGTAAGAGGTTTCATAGTAAACCTTACAAGGCTCCTCCTCCTCCACCATTACCACAGTTCAGGGTACAGGAAGCACCTGCTTTCACATTTACTGGAGTTGATTTTGCTGGACCGCTTTATGTGAAGGGAACCACAGCAAAGGTGTGGGTATGCCTTTACACTTGTTGCGTCGTCAGAGCTGTCCATTTAGACTTAGTGCCGGACTTGACAACAGAATCCTTCCTTCGGAGTTTCAGGCGTTTTGTGGCTCGTAGAGGGCTGCCCAAGAAGGTTGTTTCAGACAACAGGAAGACTTTTAAGGCAGCCGGACGGTTTATCAAGGATGTGATGAACTCCAGTGAGGTGCAGAAGTATTTTTCAGGAAATCGTGTTGAGTGGACCTATAATCTGGAAAGAGCTCCATGGTGGGGAGGTGTATTTGAGCGGATGGTTGGTTTAATGAAGAAATGTTTGAAGAAGATAGTAGGACAAGCTGTACTAACACAGGATGAATTATTGACCACAATAACTGAGGTAGAGGCAATCCTCAACTCTAGGCCAATATCGTACATCTCCACTGAAGACATTGAGGAACCATTAACTCCGTCACATCTAATCATTGGCAGAAGGATATGTAATCTTCGCTGAAAGCTCAGACGACGCAGAATTCAACCCAAAGCTCTCCACTGAACAACTCTCACAAAGAGCAAGGTATCTCAAGACTGTCCTGGACAACTTCTGGAGACGATGGCGGATGGAGTATTTGCTAGAGCTCAGGGAAACGCATCGTTATGCTAACACAAGAGTAGCTCAGAACAAGGTGATCGCGATTGGAGATATTGTTTTGGTGTATGAGTCTAGTCTCCCAAGAACATTCTGGCGGCTTGCAAGGGTTGAGAAGTTGATAAAGGGTAC
This sequence comes from Eunapius fragilis, assembly GCA_963681505.1. Lineage (NCBI taxonomy): Eukaryota > Metazoa > Porifera > Demospongiae > Spongillida > Spongillidae > Eunapius > Eunapius fragilis. The sequence goes on along the minus strand of OY811982.1, from coordinate 751,695 downwards.
TGATGGAGAAATTAGGGGAGCATTTATTCGGGTGAAAAGCCGAAATAGCTCTACTGTCTGGAAGAGGCCAATACAGCACCTGTATTATTTGGAATCTTATCAACTTGAAGACAAGGATGAAGATGAAATTGCTGAATTAGAACAGCCTCAACCTGCTCACACACGTCCAAGAAGAATAGCAGCTGAAGTAGCAAGAAGGAAGATTGAGCTATTATCTGAGAACTAAATTAGGCTACAATTAGAAGTTGACTGGCTCTACCAGTCAACGGGGGAGGATGTCAATTATTGTGATAACTATTAATATACGTGTGATGCGTGTTATTAATTATTCGTTTTGAGTGAGTTCGAGATATTGAGTGTGCGTTCTAGAGAGCGTTTATTCTACGACAATATTAATCTTGTCCAGTATTGAATCTTTTTCACTGTATAACTGTAACCATACACACAGGTCAGTTACGTGGTCAGCCGAATGATTTAGTCGTCAGCTCCAGTTCTAATGTCTATGTGAGTACCAACGATAGTGGAAGTGGTCGAGTGTACAGGTTGAACGGCAGTCTAGTCCAGCAAGAAGTACTGCAGTTTCCTAGCGGAACATCTGTTTTACGGATAGTGCTGAGCTCAGACGAGAGCAGACTTATCGTATGTGTCAGCAACAAGAGCTGCATCAGTTACATCGCTAATGACTTGACCAATGGTTCGGTGGTTGCTTTTCAAAACAGTCTAGCCTCAAGCAGTAACGTGGCTTTGGTGAGTGCCCCGGTCATCGGAGGAGGAAACAGCTTCTACGTAGGCAGTAGCAACGGTACTGTGATCCTTATTGGTCAGTATGGACTTGACGGGGCAGCTGGGAGTGTGAGCAGGTCATCAGGAAACCTGTTTGGTGTGACTGCAGGCTCGTTCACTCGCAACTGGTTTGGAGGGTTTGTGGCGGGCTCCTATACATACTTTGTGGTACTTGATGTGAGCACCTCACCTACTGCAATGAGGGTGTTGAGAGTGTGTGACAACAGCAATGAGACATCAGTGGCTGCCATGTATGAAGCAGAGGTAAACTGCTTCAGTCCAGGTGCTGTAGATGAAGCCAGTGCAGTTGTGGATGTGTCTTTGTTGGAGTCATTCCCTAGTGCTGGAGCCACACTAGTTATTGGACTTGTGACACCAAATGCTCCTCCCATTAGTCGTGTGTGCACTGTTGAACTGTCTTCAGTGGACAATGCCATGAACACTACCTCTTGCTCAGGCACCAGCTTACCTTGGAGGGATACTGTCTCTTCTGCTCAGTCTTGCCCCAACAGATGCAACATTACATCACCAGGAGCAGTGGAGGCACCATCAATGGATAGCAATGCAGATATTTTGAGCAACTTTGACACAGACACTTTCACCTCCACCTTGGCATTCAACTATGAGTCCCTTGCATTACTGTTCATAGCCAGTGGATCATCTCTAAAAGCAGTGAGTATAGTAATAAGGTGACTACTTATGAGGTCACATCACTTCTTCCCACACTTCTTCCCCTGCTTCCTGTACATTCCTCTTCCTATTCCTTCTCTTTCTCCTCCCCTCCTCTTCCCCTCTCTTCCTCTTCTCTTCCTCCTCCTCTTATGCCTTATTTATTTCCTCCTCACCTCCTCCACTTCCTCATTGCCACTTCCTCCTCGTCCTCCCCTTTCCCTCCCCCCTCCACCTCCTCCCCCTCCTCCTCTTCTAGTACAACATAACCAGTACAACGTCTTTGATAACATTCTCCACAAGGCCAATGCCTGGTCCTGTGACCAGACTGACATGGACCAGTGGACAGAACTATGTCTATGCCATCACAAACACTTCAGTAGGCCAATGAACATGTAGGGTGCACATGTGACCCCTCCCTCTCTTCCCCCATAGGTGGTCCAAGTTCCCTTAGAGCATTGTTCCTGTTTCACTGACTGTCTGAGCTGTGCAGCTAATGTGAACCCTCTGTGTGGATGGTGTACTGTGGAACAGAAGTGTTCTCGGAGGTCACAGTGTCAGAACAGCACAGTGTCAACAAGATGGGTACAGGGTGGCACAAGCCTATGTCCCTCCAACACCAGTGTGACCCCAACCAAGTTTGTACAGGAAATACCAACTAATGTATGTGGGGAGAATACTTTGTCATGCACATATCTTATCATCACTTTTTCATACTAATATTAGATAACTCTTACAATCAGTTCTGGTCTTCCTCCCTTACTGACTGGAGAGAGCTTCCTATGTTTGTTGGCCACTGATAGTGGAGTGACCATCTCAGTTCCATACTCAAAGGTCAACCAGACCACCGTCACATCCAACATCACTGGTGCTATATCACAACTGAATGTCCTAAAGCTAGGTATGTGGACATTGGGCTGTGTGAACATGATGGTCATGTGACTGATATCTTAATTTCCAGTGGTGAATTTTGGCTTTGGCAGTTCAAGTCTAAACATTCCATTTGCTACTACTAAACTGACTACATACAACTGTGCTGCAGCCACAAGGTATTGTATGCTCAGGTGGTTTCCTGTGCTTACACTTGTATGGGTGCTGGGGTGTGTGGGTGCTGGGTGTATGGGTGCTGGTGTGTATGGGTGCTGGGGTGTATGGGTGCTGGGGTGTATTGGTGCTGGGGTGTATAGTGCTGATGGGTGCCGGAGTATATGAGTGCTGGGGTATTTGGGTGCAGGTGTGTGGGTACTGGTATGTATGGGTGCTGTGGTGTATTGGTGCTGGGATGTATGCATGGGTGCTGGAGTGTATTAGTCCTGTATGGTGCTAGGTGTGTGGGTGCTGGGGTGTAGAGGGTGTATGGGTGCTGGGTTGTTGGTGCTGGGGTGTATTGGTGCTTGCTTGTATGGGTGTTGGGTGTATGGGTGCTGGGGTGTATGGGTGCTGGGGTGTATTGGTGCTGGGATGTGTGGGTGCTGGGATGTATGGGTGCTAGAGTGTATGGGTGCTGGCAGTGGTGGTTCTGTGGCCGGAGTGGGGGGAGGGGGGGGGGGGGCAAATTGCAGTTAGGGTGCTAAAATAATTACCCCAGTTAACCATGTGTCTATCTGAACCTGCGGCAGCAGGTTCAATATAGGATTGATTGAGGGTTGATGAATGTCATTAATAAAACTTCACTAGCGTCTAGAGGGACAACGGAGAAACGGATCGCTTATCTCTTTATCGCGATGGAATGAGAGCACAACGATCTACAGTTCTACGTTTGTTCCGTGTCATAAAACGGTGTGGTTATAGAGAAACAAACAATTTCCTGTTTCTCGTGCCCAGTCCCAAAATAATTCTCCATCGTCGTCGTCGTCGTCGTCGTCGTCGTCTTCTTCTTCTTAGGAAGGTATAACTCGAGCTAGGAACGGTTTTGGAGGACGGGAATAGTACCAATCGCTTCGAAATTTACCGGCACGTTATCCTTACATGTCATATAGACATACATATATCAAGTTCTATTTATTAATAATTTTAGGCAGTTATAAATACTCTAACCTGCACTAAATTTATCCAGTTTAATATATTAGTTGTTACGTTGGCTAATAGTGAAGTTCTTTTTCTAAAAATGCAAAAGAAGAGGTCTAAGCAACGAGCGGAATACCTCCAAAGCAATACGAGAACAAAGCTAAAGCCCGAGCGCTCTACAAGGCCAATCCCCAAAAAAAGAAGGCCTCTGTACGCGACAGCTACAAGGCCGATATTGAATCTAAGCGATCTGCTAAAAGGTGGCGATACGAAGGGGACCCCAAGGAGAACCGTGCTGCTCAAAGGCGGCGATATGAAGAACCTCGAGGAGAAGCGTGCTGCTAAAACCAAAGGCGGCGATATGAAGAGGACCTCGAGGGAAATCGCGCTGCTAATAGGGAGAAATATCAGCTACCATTAAAGCATCTGAAAGGAGTCGGTATTGAAATGATCCCGCTGTCTGATTGGCTAAATGTGCTGCCGAGAGGACGCGGTACCGCAGGGGTCACAGAACTACCACTACCACCCAAAGGTATGTTATGGCATGTTGTATTAACATTTAAAAGCTGTGCATGCAGCATTTGTACAGCATAGTCGGGCGGCCCTACTACCGCGTTTGGTCGGGTTTGTCACCCTACTACCTGTGGGTAGTAGGGCCCGCCCGACTATGTACAGCACGGATCTGCACAAAACCATTCACTTTACATGTAAAGCATGCATGGTGACTCAACTGTGTGTACAGTAGTGTCTATTGTTTTAATCTGATAAAGCTTCCTTATCTGAAGACTGCCTTGTCTAGCCGTGAATGTTGCAACTGTATGAATATAGTTACAGTTGCAAGGGCTGAGAACTAAATAGCTGCAACTATATCCTTTTCCCATATAGCTACTCCTTGTATAAACCCAAATCTCATGCACCAATGGAGTATAATGGTGGTCTTGAAAAAGCTATTCCTAGGGGTAGTGATCTGCCTGTGCAGCAGTAAGTAAGATAAGCCACCATCAGGTACTTCTATCAGCACACTCACATTTATGTAGTGAAATAAAAACAGACCTTCTGCCCACACTTATAAAGCTGCAGACCCTGTCCACAGATAGGACCTCACCTGAGAACATATCCTTATCGATCGATCTACATGCTGCCATGTACTGCCATGTAGTTCACTTCCTGAGTTCACACACTACCCAGCTTAACTGCATGTAGGCTACACCTCCATGTTTAGATGGGACCATTCTTACTGGATCAAATTTGACCAATAGAATTTTAGCACAACTGACACGCATACACCCCTTCCCTCCCTGTCATTAATATGATGGAATTGGACTAATATAATTATAGCACAGTCTGCACACGTGTAAGGCTTTGCAGGTATAAAAGCTACTCATCCGCTAGCAAAAAGAGGTAAAAATTTAATAATACTCTATGTAGATGTGTAAAGGCTCTGCACTTTGCTTTAAAAAATAAAGAAGTAAAAATCTAATCATACTCTCTGTTACGTATATGTAGATGGCTGACGACCTTCGCGGGTTTTTCACCAACGAGGGGTCGGAGGAGGAAGAGTACATTCATCCTCCAACTCCTCTTCCCTTCACCCCACCACCTCCAGAAGCCCCGCTTCTGCCACCACCACCAGCAGCACTGCCCACACCACTACCAGTAGCTACTCCTGCCGGCACCACCAGCACTGCCCCCACCGGCGCTCCTGCCTGCACCATCAGTGCTGCCCCCACCACAAGCAGTACTATTAAAGTTATTTGTTCTTGCATTAAGAGATAAAGGGGATCATCCATCCTCTTCCTACATTTGATTATTGACTATGATACTGCTATGACAGGGTGAAAAAAAACTTATGAAACAAGTAAATAAAAACATTCTCTAACGAGAGAGTTGTTGGTATATAGGATTGACCAATGGTGGTGTAAAAAGCATGGAAACAAGAGTGACAGAAATATTATTGGAAAATTGAAATAGGCCTATATTTAGCACACAATACAACACACATGCCTGAATAATGGGCTAAATATAGGCCTATTTCAATTTTCCAATAATATTTCTGTCACTCTTGTTTCCATGCTTTTTACACCACCATTGGTCAATCCTATATACCAACAACTCTCTCGTTAGAGAATGTTTTTATTTACTTGTATTACTTGTTTTAGTAATGAATTAGCTTTGTATGATAAAAATAAAGTTGATATGTACTTGTTATTTATTTATGAAAAAAAGAGGTACGTTTTTATTTTATTTTTTAATGGTAGCCCAACTATTATGGCATGCTGCATGCTGGATGCATTTGTGCTGGTGCCGCGGTGGAATGGGGATGTATACTTCTGCCCCTCCCCTCACCGCACCCCCCCTCCTCTTGTTGTGTACTGGGTGCTAGTGATTTATATTTGATTACATCATTTTATCAGGTTGTGAATGGCTTCTATTTGGTTTTTAAGGGACAATCTTACGTGTGTGAAGGGACCCTGGTATGTGTGGAGGGACCATGGTACATCTGTGAAGGGACCATGGTACATGTGTGAAGGGACCATGGTACATGTGTGAAGGGACCATGGTACATGTGGGAAGGGACCATGGTACATGTGTGAAGGGACCATGTTACATGTGTGAAGGGACCATGGTACATGTGTGAAGGGACCAAGGTACATGTATGAAGGGACCATGGTACATGTGTGAAGGGACCATGGTACATGTGTGGAGGGACCATGGTAGGGGTCCATATACCTTGATTTACATGTACATTATCAGTTGTAGTGAATGTGCTTCTGTACATGTGCAGTTGTAGCAGTTGTCTCCAGAGTGATGGTGTGTGTGTGTGGTGTAATGTGGAAAAGAGGTGTACTGCAGTGACCTCATCTTGTACTAATGTCATCTCTGTGAGTTGAGCTGTCTCCTCAGTGCATATGTATGACCATTACATCATCAGGTGAACACAACTAGTAATCAGACATATTTAGATGTGTGTCCATCTCTACTCAATGGTACCTACCTGTTACCTGTGACAGTCAGTAGAGGACTGGTGTTGAACACAAAGAACCTTCCCCCACTGGTATGGTATGATATTCATATACAATGTAACATGTATTAACAAGTAAAAACTGCTTCATTCTACAGACCAGTGTATACACATACACATGTCGTATTACGCTCCCAAATGGAGCCATCTCCTCTCTACCTACCAGCTACCTCAGTAATACCTCCATTAGGTGTATGTATACTGCAGCTCAGGTGAGGAGTGGGGTGATGTCATCTCCTCTATCAAGATGGCTACCCTCTCCTCCCAGATCTCCCTTCCTGTTGGAACCACTGCTTTGGTTGCTAATATCAGTCTTATTTGGACCAACAGTGGTGCAGTTATGTACCCAATTGATCCTCTTGGAGTCATCCAAAGTGAGGACATTGGTGTTTAGTTCTGACCTTTACTTTCCACCCTCATCGTCAGTGACACTGTATGACTGTTCTGCATTCTCTGCTCCTGTGTGTACCTCCTGCCTGGCTGTCAACATTGGTACTGGATATGACTGTGGATGGTGTAATGGTATCAGCAGGTGTGTTGCACCAGAAAACTGCTCTTCAACAATTGCCATCCAACCAAAGCAATGTCCCTCTCCTTTGTTGAGCTCTGTCTCTCCATCCTCTGGTCCATTTAGAGGAGGAACAAGACTGACCATCACAGGCACTAACCTTTTTGTTACAGTTGGGGACATTGTTAGTGTGACTGTGGGAGGAGTGTCCTGTATGGTACAGCCAGATGGGTACATACCAGGGACACAGGTTGTGTGTGTTAATGGAGGAACGCAACAGCAGACATCTCATTATGTGATAATAACCATTGATAGATCTGGTACAATGGTACAGGCAATGTCCAACCTCTACACATATGTGAGGCCATCCATCTCTTCAGTATTTCCAAAGTCAGGACCAACGTCAGGAAGAACTAATGTTGTGATTGGAGGAATGTTTCTGAATGTTGGTAATGGAGTGAAAGGAGTACTACTGAATGGAGCTGTGTGTGTCATATTGTGAGTTGAAGGTTTCCATCCACCATGATGTGTCCATGACCACTGTTGTACACCTCCACAGACATTCATCATTCACACAGGTCACATGCACATCATCTGCACAGAATGTGACAGGTGTTGGATTGGTGACAGTCTACATTGACAGTGAAGTGACCACCAACACTGGAGTCACTTTTGAATACACAAACAACCCTAATTACACTTCAGTGTCTCCTGCTAGGACCATACCAGCGTAAGTCCTAACCAGATGAACATCATGGTTAGACCATTGCTTGATGTTCATTCTTCCTCAGTGGAGGTATCATTCTGACCTTCACTGGAGCATATCTCAATGTTACCCAGAAGGCTACCTTCCAGTTGATAACAAATGGAATGATGAAGGTATATCTTCAATGTGCATTCATTTCCTCTGTGTAACCTGTTCTCTGTGTGCCAGACACCTCAGGAGTGTAACCAGACATTCACCACCCTCAAGTGTTATGCCCCACCCCTGGGTTCAAATCTCAGTGGACCAGGTGTGTACCTGTTCCCTGGTATTAACTACACCATTATGATGGATGGAGCTCCTGGACCAGTTGATGACCCTCTGAAGATTGGAGTGGTCCCAAATCCTGTCTTCACATCAATCAATATAGATGATCTCACCCAAACGATTGGTTCAGTTAAGATCATCAGAATCAATGTAAGAATCATGGTAGCCATAAAGTGATATAAGTGAGGGTCATGTGATCCCCTAATGTCAGGGTATGAATATCATGAGTGTTGATGTCCTCTCTGAGATAATGGTGACAGTTGGAGGAGAGAGATATACAATCGCCCTGGGAACTACTACTGATACTGTGAGGGGCCTTATATGACCTAGTGCCCAGACCCATGCTACTCTTTATGTTCCTGCAGGTTCTATCCTGTCAGCCTCCCCAAAACCTCTCTGCAATGTCCACTGATTCCCCTAGACAAACACCATCTAATGGCAAGGTTTGGCCTAGAACAGCTGTGCAACCAAACATCAATTAATTCATCTGTGTATGTGTGTGTTGTGTGCACATACATGTTTCCTTGCTCTCCTCAGGTAGTGGTATCAGTGGGCAGATATCTGTCCTATACACCTGGCAGTATCACATTTGTGACAAGTACTGCATCACAGTTTCCAGTAGCCAAGGTGGCAGGAGGTGTGGTGGGGGGTGCAGTCTTTCTTGGTCTCCTCATTTTGGCTGTCATTTCGGTGGCCTTTAGAAGGGAATCTGTGATGAAGAGTCAGGTGGATGTTCTGATGATGCAGATGAAGACACTGGCTGAAGAAAACAAGAGAGGTAAGCATGTGTGTATGTTTGTTTATGAGTCGATGTGTGCATGTGTTTTTGTGCAATTGTGTGTGCATATGTGTGTGTAAGTGTAATATGTTTTTTTTTCTGTGAACTATAACCAATCCTAGTATATTATACTAACCACTGGGCAGGGACAGCCCCTACATCATCAGTATGACAAGGAGTAATGCTGTCTAAACACACTCATGTTGTAATTTTATATGTTCAATGTAATTATGTAGTTGGTCTGTTAGGTTGTTTATTTAATCAATAGAATGCGTCATAATTCATGCAACAAGAACCAAGTCTTGGGTGAAATTTGTGGCAGGCTAAACTTCACCCATCTCAAGGGCCATCTTTACCCATCATATACAATGTAGAATAATAAAGTGTGTTTAGTTGTATTGTTCATTCAACCAGGTTGTGATGTATATTGTGTGCCACTCTATAGATACAACGTTGAGGTATAGTGATTGAATGCTGTAGGGATTAAATTTGTTCGTCCCATCTTTTAATAACTAGATGTTGTGCTGATTTACACCATCTACCTGGTTTGTGATGGAACTTATATATACATGTAGCCAATACATATCAAGATCATACAGTTATAGTGTCTTGCATTATAAAGTACATGTACATTTCTTTCAATTGCAGGGGACCCATCACCAGCTGTTAGTGGTCATGCTGTTACAGATTTCCTGAGTCAGTACACAGGGACCATCATCTCCAGTGATCAGATCCATGTTCTGAATACCATTGGAGAAGGTAACTCAACCTGCCCTATCTTTCATGTGACATTTCTCCCCACACTGTTCTTAATGTGATGTTCTTCCCCACATAATTCCATATGCCATGTAAAAGGTGAATTTGGAGTGGTGTATAGAGCACATCTCCTTCAGGTGAACACACTGGCTGAACCTCAACTGGTGGCTGTCAAAACCTTGAAAGGTAACATCTTTGGGGGTAATGCTTCCTTCATCAGATGAAGTGCCCCTTCTTTAGGTCTCTTCACAATGAATGACCTATCCAGTATGATGGGTGAAATCCTGAAGATGCAAGACTTCCACCACCCCCATGTGATGACCCTGATAGGAGTGTCCTTTGATGCCAATCACACTCCCTCTATGGTGATGCCCATCATGGCTAATGGAAGTCTTCTCTCGTACCTCAAGAACAACAGATTTACCCTTCTAATTTCTGAAGCAGCAGATGAAAAAACAGTGAGATTGTCTCTTTTGTACATGCATGTACCACATCAGTCTGATCATTTTTATCTACACAGCTCCACACATCCCAGAAGCTCTTAATGAAGATGTGTTATGAGATAACACAGGGAATGGAATACCTTGCTGAGAAGAAGTTTGTACACAGAGACCTAGCAGCAAGAAACTGCATGTGAGGGAGTGATGATGTGTGATGGTAATAGTAGTAATGGAGGTTTGTACAGGATTGATGGAGATGGGGTACTTAAAGTGGGAGACTTTGGTCTGTCAGAAGATGTGTACAGGGCAGGGTACTTCAGACTGGACAAGGGATCCTCAGGGGTGAGACTACCATTCAAATGGCTGGCCCCAGAGAGTTTTCGTGATGGAGTTTTCAATGAGAAGACTGATGTGGTAGGTTTTTCAGGCATTGGTACTTATACAAGCTATGGGAACACACATACATATGCATGTGTTCCTTTGTGCATTTTCATTTTCATATTTCTAGTGGTCATTTGGTGTGACATGCTGGGAGATATTCACATGTGGCAAAATCCCCTACCCTGGTGTGGACCCAAGTGAACTACCAAAGTTTCTAGCGAGAGGAAGGAGACTGGAGAAGCCTGAAAATGCAGCTTGTTCTGATACAATGTTAGCACACACACTCGCACCCACACATACACACACACACTTCACCATGAGCTGTGCCCTTTCAGGTATTCACTGATGTTAAAGTGTTGGGATTCTGACCCTGAGGACAGACCATCATTCACCAAGATTGGCTCTACCATCTCAAAGGCTTTACACATAATGGAGGGATATCTTGATGTGTCAGCAGCTGACACATCCAATATACATGTACCACCTACACAGGATGAGATTACACAACCAGTACAGGTGAAAAGAAGCCTTTGGTACTTTCACTTCAGGCACTGGGTGGTTCCACCACTCTGTTGTGCTCTGATAGGCTGGATATATAGATTAGTCTTTGGTATTATGAGAATTAGGTGGTCATTGTCACAGCTTCCACCACTGTTGTGCTCAGAATGATAGATCACTTTACTTTTGGGGCATGACTTTTCTAATGTGAGGCTTAGAACTGATATATATATATATATATATATATATATATATATATATATTTATTTATTTCTATGACACACCATGTAGGCCCATCATTGTTCCTTTTTTCTATCTATACAGTGAGCCAATATAGCCTGTGCAGAGATGCATGCAGCCTCGTATACATGCCCATTATTGTCACACACAGGCTATCTGTGGTTATTATGATTTTGTTTCCCTGTATGTGCTTTGTAGGTTACTGATACAGAAGTGGATAGAATTGAAACGTTCGGTTGTGATGCATACAATCTCATTTCTACGGAGCTGGTAAGTATGTATAGCATAATCTGCATAGCATACTCTGATCAATAAACATGTATACTTAAATCAGAGTTAGCAAACAACGTATTACTGTTAAATCACAGTCTACTCGTAAACAATTGTGTATAGTATACAATATATCGATGCAAAATGCTACCTGCCCACGTGTTGCTAAATCTGTTTAGATGGCTCCTCGAGAATTGCTATGGTCTGTCGATTTAACATTAAGAATTCAGCATGAACATTCAAGATAAATAAATCCAACTATAGCATGTAATTACGATAAGGGCATGCATGTAAAATAAGTGTTATTTTATTTTCCGGCGCTGATTAGCAATTCTAACAAGTAAGTGTCACACAGATTTAGAAATTGAGAAGCACTTATTTCTATTCAGTTCTAATGTTTTTATAATTGTTTTGTTACATTCAGCATCCTGTTAGCGATGACACGAAGATGGGAGTGGCCACAGAGAAAACACAGGAGTACATGGTTCCAAATGTACAGCATGGTGGAGTGGTGAAGAATGAAAGCGAATACGAATACCAGAATTAATTGAAATAGCTATACTTAGTAGTAGTAATAGTAAATAAATGTATTGTAGCTGACTGGCGAAGTATTGAGGTGTCTATTTGCTATATTTTAGGCAGCTGTGTACAGACATTTTCTATAATGCAATGCATGTATTTTTTTAATTGTATAAGCAAACTTCTAATCTTGCATACACTGTAGGGAGAGAAATTTGCTTTGTGTGCCTCCTCAAGTGTACCTGGTTCTCTTATGATGTGACAGCCAAAGTGGTGAGGTTGGTCATAAATACCTCATTGGACCTATCTGGGACCACGGTAACTACTGTTCCATCCACAATCATGGGGATGCTAATATTTAAATGTGCTTTTATCTGATGGATCCTACTACTGAACAGGAGATAGCATCATCCTGTTTTCAGAAGGCAGGCAGAGGAATGAGCATTGAATAGCCTCCTCTGCAACCGTGATGCGTGGAACTGTTGCAAGGTCCCTACATCACATTAACGTCATTCAGATTGCATAACAGACAGGTACTCACAAGCATCCTTTAGCAAGGCAGTTTTAAATTATATGTAATCAGAAGTGCAGGGATAAAAACATTTAGGTTTTACCACACATGTAATGCACTTCTGTACTGTGTTTCAGGATGTGTAGGTCAAGGATACCAGAAATTTTGAGTACCCTGCCGAGCTATAATGCCTGGCCATACCCATATCTCCTACTTTGGCCAAGATTTTCCATGGATCTTTACCTGGCTAAACTCAGGCAGGTCATCCATCACCAAATGGTGGGCAGCATGATTGCCATCATCATCCTTAACATTGCAACAGTTAGTTTGCATCATGATCACATAGCGAAGAGATGAGATGTTCTTTAATGTATTATCCGTCCATCACAACCAGGTACAAAAACATCTCAAATGTCTTGGTATGGATGAGAACTCTCTAGGGCAAATGCATGAGCAGCTGGTAGTTAAATAACTCCACCAAAAAGGTATCTTACAACTGCAACAACTAACATATACATCAGTTTCTTTTAATGCCTATAATTACAATGTATTATTGTTTTAATTTTGATGCATGCAAAGTACATGACAGAATGACAACATTATGGTAGGGTTTTCCTGAGTGCATTCTCTTACGCTAGGATGGTTTCAGGCATATAGACAGCCTTCCTCTTGGGACATTAAGTTGGCTGCCAACAGGACTCTCCCTGGCAGCTGAGGTGATGACCCTGAACATGCGCACACATATATATACACTCACATGAGCAACACACATACACCCACACACACACACATGCAAACACACACATGCACACACACATGTACACTCACCACACACACACACACAAACACACACACACACACACCCTTGGAAGTGGGTGCAGATATATTCATAAATATTGCATGAAACGTTTGGTGCTTATATTGCTGAGTGGCAAGATGTCAGTAGTGAAGTTTTCAAAGAGAACATACCCTTGTTGGGTAGTTCAGTGAACCACGTCTTAACTTATCCTCACACGAACAGGGCCAGCACGTATCTTATGTAACTCCTTTGCTTGTGCCTGCACTAACTGCAATAAATACACATCTCCATGCTATTTGTCATAGAAATGGTGCATACCCATGCAGAGTGATTGCTTGTAAATGAAAGGTTGTACCTTTATTTGTTAAAACCATACAAGCAAGATGAGATTACTTATCACTTCACCAGTGGGGAGCAGAAGGCAGAATGTTGTTGGGCCATTGCAGTCCATGAGTATTGCACTGTGCTAAAAGGGTTGTTATCCAACTGCGTAAAACGAGTGTATTCGTTTAGTTTACACGTGTTTTACGCTCTTGTATATACACAGGTGGATAACAGGATGGATGGAGACAGATATGCGCTATACCGTTGGATAACAGGTGGAAAGTAAGCATGGATAACAGGAGTGTTCTGATATGCTTACGTCATGCATAATCTTGAATATTTCCGTTTAACCATATAGTATTCCTCGTTTGTTCACGACTTTGTAAACGTTATCGTGTTCGAAACCGCTCCTCCCTGGTCACGAAATTGACATACTAGGAGTTACATAAATTAATAAATCACATGTATACAATTTAAAATGTACGCAGAGTTATTATTTAATCATCATCCATGGCTGCACACAGCTGGGAGCTGGAAGTTCCAGGGGGGTGCCAAGGTTCCTCTCTTTTCTTGCCATTTCCCCCTTTTCATTGCCTCTAGCATCAAGCTCGTTCATCCATTCGTTCAATTTATCAGATCTCCAGCTTGGTCTTCTTCTAGAGATTCTGCCATCTTCCTCGCACTCCTCTTCTGACATTGCTGCGGGACAGAGTGTTTTCCACGCAGCCTCTTCATCAGCTGACAACTTTCGACCGTCGTTCCCAAAGCTTGATGTAAACTGCAATCAATGCAAGCCAACTGAGGTTATAGACTACTTACCCTTTGCTGGCGTGCTCTTCTGCTGACTTTCTTCTGCCTCTCCTCCGTGAGAGCACGCTTCATTGATTTCCGGTAGGTGCAAAGTACAGCTGCATGTATAGAGCGTGAGTATTCATGTACATGTATCATTGCTTTATAGCGTAGCCTGATTATGCCATGTATAGGCTAAAATAGACTTACCTGTTGTTTTGACCAGCTTAATAAAGATCGCAGAGCTATACGAGATAAACTGAAATCTCCAACTCAGGTATATGCGTACACAGCTAGGTTAATACAACAAAGTACTAACTCAACAAGTATTAATAACTACAAGAAAATTAAATCAATTTATACGTATCACAACACTCCCACTTTAATTGACTTGTCGCTACTGTGGTAAATCCTTCAGTCCCATTTCGTGCCGAAGAGTTTCATATCGATCACGTGATAGCGGTTTTGTCAGTATGTCTGCTGTCATCTGCTGTGTAGGGCAGTACACCAAATCAATGACTCCATCGGTCAAGGCCTCACGAACATAGTGGTATTTAATGTCAATGTGTTTTTTACGTGCAAGGTACACTGGATTTCTTGCAATAGCAATAGTGCCTTGGTTATCCTCACTGATGAAAGTTGGCATTTTTGGTGAGGCTTTGATATCCGATAATAGTCTCCTTAACCAAACAACCTCTTGCATGGCTGCCCCAAGTGCCACATACTCTGCCTCAGTGGTTGACAGTGCAACTACTGGTTGCTTCTTGCTAAGCCAGCTGATAGCTCCTCCAGACATTACAAATAAATTACCTGAAGTGGAGTGACGATTGTCCAAATCTCCTGCCCAATCAGCATCTGAGAATCCAATAATTATACTGTTACCAGCCGTTTTCTCAAATTTCAGTCCAAGATTAATTGTTCCTTTAAGATAACGAAGAATAAGTTTTACTCCTGTTAGATGAGTTTCTGTAGGACATGAATTATACTTAGACACAGCTCCCACTGCTTGGGCTATGTCAGGTCTGGTAGCAATAGCTGCATAAAGCAAACTCCCTACCATTGATTGGTAGTACACTGGGTCAGCTAATTTAGCAGCTCCGTCATCCTTGACTAGCTTCACATTGATATTAGCTGGAGTAGAAGATGATCGATTTTGCTTCTGTCAGTCGATACCTTTCCAACAATGACTGAATATACGGCCTTTGATGCATCCATAAACACCTTTTGTTTTCATCGTACTCGATGTTGATCCCCAGACAGTAGTGAAGTTTTCCAAGATCTTTCATCTTGAATCGCTCTGCCAGACTGTCTTTAATCCTTTCCATTGTTTCTGGATTCTTTGCAATGATGATTAAGTCATCAACATACACAGCAATTATTGTGATTTCAGTTCCTTCAATCCTGACTAACACACAAGGATCAGCTGCACATTGATCATAGCTAAGGGATGTCATATACTCATTGAAGACCTTGTTCCAGCATCTAGGTGACTGTTTCAATCCATAGATTGACTTCTTGAGTTTGCACACCAAATGTTCCTCTCCTTTCTTGATATATCCAGGTGGTTGTTCCATATAGATCTCTTCATCTAGTGTTTCGTTTAAGAATGCAGTGACTACATCCATCTGATGTACCATCATTCCATTTTGAACAGCAAATGCTAGTAGTGTACGAACAGATGTAAAACGAACAACAGGTGAAAAGGTTTCATCATAATCTATTCCATGTTTTTGAGTAAATCCTTTTGTTACAAGTCGAGCTTTAAATCGTTCAACTTTGCCATCACTTCCTCGTTTTGCCTTGAATACCCACTTGCATCCAACAGGTTTACATCCTTTAGGTAATTCCACATGTTCCCACGTCTCATTCTGCATAAGTGACTGGTACTTTGAATCTGCTGCTTCTCTCCATTGCTCTGATAAATCACTCTCCAGTGCCTCTGTGATGCTTTGTGGCTCCTCTAATTGTGTCATCAGAATGGTACCAACATAAATTCCATACCTGGTTGGTGCAATTCTCATTCTCCTAGGCTAGCGACTTTATTCAGCTTCTTCCTGCTCCTGTTGCTCCTGCTCTAACTCCACCTCTTCTTGACCTTGTGCAGGCCATTCCACTTCCTTAGGTATCTCTTGAATTACTACTTCATCTCTCTTTGAAGTAATTCCCTCATCTGCTCCTACAGTACCAGTTGTTGAATCATACTGAAAATCAGACTCATTAAAAATGACGTCTCGACAAACAATAATCTTTCCAGTATCATCACTAATCAGACGATACGCCTTAGCATAGATATTTTAGTAGATGGATTGGAAACGGCGCACGTGAACACCAATTAACACCTACACTCCTTGCAGGTGCTCGTACCCAGTTTTTTGTACGTATACAGGGCATGGATGCGCGGCGAGATTTTGGGGAAGGTTCGTTTGAGCGGTTAGGCAAGCTACATTAGCTACTTCTATGTGGTAATTACGTCTGTTTCTTCTAGATGACGTTAAAATGGCCATAGACCTTCTACTGCAGGACGACATTACCTCTGCAACAGCGGATGACGCCAGAAGAGCCGTGAGTGGATTGAAGACTTGGTTATTGAACGAAGAATCGAAAGAGGCGATGGACCTGGTTGCGTGATCGACTTGTCAGTATTGTAAGCTGCCTTACGAACAAGAAAAGGTTTTGTGCTGGACGGGAAAAGATGTGGACATCATTTCATGCGTTTCGCATTTCTGATGAATTTCTAGATAGATGGAGAGGACTATTTCGACACTTTTCAAGTATCACAGTTAGTCCAATCGTCTTCCAACGCTTGACATCTATCATGTTTAAATCACTTTTACACAGACGAACGGAAATTATAAGAACAGAGGATAGCCACACAGATGGTGAGCCTTTAAGCACAATGGAGGAGAATGCAATGCGTTATGCAGCTGGATATGTTTGCAAACAAGTTGCCAAAAAATTTAGGACTTCAAAGCAACAAGAACTTGTATTCAGTATGGAACTACTTCAAAAAGACAGTGATGATGAAGATGTGAGTAAACAGTCTTCCATTTGGATAGAGTCTATTGATCGTGGAGGACTGTGGCAAATTAAGAATAATGTATACTCAGTTTTCTATGCTATGGAAGAGGAAGTTAGGAGTTTGTTGAAAAGTAAGAGTTCCAGGTCAGAAACAATCAATTTTGAAAGACTTTATGATGCAATAATATCTAATGAGGATGTTCTATTTTATTGGAGCATAGCAGCATCAGAGGTTGCACAAGAACATGAATTGACACTACTGCAAAATATCACAAAGATGTGGATAACTGTGAGAGGATTCGCGTATGTTAGTGGATGGGTGGAGCAGTACAAACAAGAACAGAAAGTTCTACTGCAAAAAAAGAAGGCCCTTCGTGCAACACTAAATTCCAAAACTGATACTTGTGATGGTGATTAGAAAATATACAGTGTGTAATGAAATGTGATAGTTTTAATGATAAATAGGATGCCGTATGTTTAAGTGTTTGTATTAGCTGCTAGCTCGTCTTCGTTTTTCCAGTTTTTGTGTCTGCTGAATACTGCTAGTATCAGAGGATCTCTTCTTACCTCTGGTATTGCCACTAGTTTTGCTCAGGGTTGTATACAACTTCATACGTTGTTGTAAAGTCATCAAACTATCCACAGGACTAGCTTTATATATAGAAAGTGGAACTGATATCTGTAGAACCAGAAATATAAATTTTGCAAAACAACTCTAAACAAATACCTTGTATGACAGCAGCTTCAAAGGGATTGATAATTTGAAAACAGATACCTTCTCCCGCATAATCCTCACTGTAAGGGAAGTGGTGTTTGCTTGTCCCTTCCTAAGCCTCTTGGTGCGACAGTCAAGTCTAAACTTGCCCATTCTACACATAAATGTATGTACACGTATGTTAATTCAGGCAGTACCCTATGAGGTTATATACTATACAAATTTTAAGTATGACAAGCCAAATGTATGCGCCTTGCTGTGTAAAAACTATTTCTCTATCGGATGCTGGTAAAAAAAAAATCAAACGGATATACTGTCGCCATCAGCACGAATGAGTTCAGGTTGAGGTTACAATTCATGTTTTTAATAACTATTTTGGATACCGAAACGCGAGTAGCCCGAAAATAGTGCGTTGCAGTATAATATGACTAGTACAATCAGTGTTATCGCTCACAGGCAGCAAACTCAATTCCTTCTTGCGTTACACGAACGAGTTGTAGGCAAGACTTGTGATACAACAATTTTCAGATCTACCGATAGGAACAACAAATTACGTAGAAAACTGGCAATTCATGATCTACTCACCTAATGCTACCTCTAGACGTTATTCACGTTGCTAGATCTCGAGTTTTACAGAACGACTTTTGGGGGGCGAGTCTCTTTAACACCTGCGAGGAGTGCGCGCAAATATTTCGCGTGAAATGTATGGCTCACGTGCGCCGTTTCCAATCCATCTACTAAAATATCTATGGCCTTAGTTTGAAGACTGTAGCCAACAAAACGCAACTTCTCAGCCTTCTTGCTGAGTTTATCCTTCCTGTTAGCTTCAGGGATATAAGCATACGCCATACACCTGTAATACGGTTACAAGCTGACGTCACTACTGCGCACTGGACTACTGAGCAGGGACACGCATCTGTACATGTCTGACCTTACACCTTAGCTCATGTGACCTGTAATCGGACGATTCTGTAAATATATAAGCGTCTATATTTTTGTATTTCAGTGTGTATATATGTGTATACAGTGCTATTGCCGCATTAATCTTGAGGCCACATGTCACATTGGCGTAGTCGGCAGGATGTCGAATACTAGACCTGCTCTCTTACCTGAGCCCTTTAGTGGCGACCCTGCTGGAGACTGGAAGGAATGGGTCACACACTTCGAAAGTGTGGCGATAGTGAATAAGTGGGAGAAGGACGAAGATAAACTCAAATGGCTCCGCGTGCGACTAACGGGGAAGGCATAGACAGCCTTCATGAATTTACCAGAGAGCGCCCGAAGCAGTTATGGTGAGTGCATAAAGGCTTTGCAAAAACGTTTTGCCCCTGAAAGTAGGCGAGAGCTCTACGTCGCAGAACTTCAGACAAGAACGAAACGGGCCAATGAAGACTGGGCTTCCTTCGGGGATGCTCTGCGCACACTGTCCGACAGGGCCTACCCCGACCTGGAAGACAAGGCTAGAGAGCGCCTGGCCCTGAACCAGTACTTGTCACAAATAGAGAACCCCCAGGTGGGTTTTGGGGTAAAACAGAAACGACCGAACAGTGTTGAAGAAGCAGTCGCAGCTACGATAGAGCTCGAGTCATACCTAAGTGCCCCTGGTAGGTCGGCTTACCACTGTGTTGATTCTGTTGCTCCTCAGCAGTCGGCGGGGGACTTGGGCGGTGAGGCGTTGGCCCAGAGAATGGTGGCAGGTACAGGTGAAGAACTTCAGAGGACATTGGCAAAACTAAGTGAACGACTTCAAAGGTTAGAGGTATCACTAGGAAGTGATAACAATTCCAGAGGTAAGCCAGCCAAACAGTCGGGCAGGAGGCGTGGGCCTATTGTGTGTTGGAATTGCGGACAGCAGGGTCACCCGGCTCGAAGATGTCCAAATTCAACAGCAGAGCAGCAGGGAAACTTCCGTCCCTCCGTGGAAAGGGCCTTCCACGAGAGGGAGAATCAGGACCAGTGAAGGCCCAACACAGCGAACCCATGGTGCATACGTACACGTCATTAAATTCTTCATGCATGAGTTTCCGCGTAAATGTGTTGATTAATGAAATTTCTGTTGAGTGTCTAATCGACACAGGTGCTGCTGTTTCGCTGTTGCATAAAAACATCTGGATACAACTTGAAAAAGGAGGGTCTCAGCGAATATTGCAGAAGTGGGCTGGACCGAAGCTAACTGGTGTCAGTGGTGATACGTTATCGGTGAGGGGTTGTGCCCGTGTTTCACTACATTTGGATGGGAAGCGGTTTGACGTTACATTTGTTGTTGTTGACGGTATTTTGGTGGATGCAATCCTAGGACTAGACTTTCTCGAAGCTAATTGGGGTATCATTGACTGTGGAAGAAAGCTCCTTACCCTTCCTCCCGAAGGATTGTCACACTCACTTGGCATTACCTCCTCACAGAATTGTGCTGGCTCCATCCAACTCAAAGTAGGTAGTGTGATAACGATACCTGCTCTTAGTGAAATGGAAATCATGGTAGCGCCTAAGGGTACGGTTAGCGGGGGCACGTGGATGGTGGAAGGTGACACTGTGAGCAGACACGGGGTAATGGTAGCTCATGCGATTGTACACGTCAGTGATCCATCGCAGTCACTACCTATTCGCTTATTGAACCCTCGTGATTCCCCAGTTATCTTAAAGAAAGGTGAAACTATAGCAACACTGGAGTCTGTTGAACCGTGTTCACAACCTGCTGGTGTTTCAGCGGTTTCTGCTGGTTTAGAACTGTCTCCAGACGACAGAAGCATTTTGTGGAACATGGTGCAGAAGGTTGGCGAACACATTTCATCTGCAGAAAAAGAAGTGCTATTTGCCGTGTTACTAGAATATAATGATGTTTTTTCCCTCCACGAGAGTGACATGGGTCGAACCTCGCTCACAAAACACAAAATAGACACAGGTGACTCTCCTCCTGTTCATTGCCACTCGCATAGAATCCCACAAGCTCGGAAAGAGGAGATCCGGAAGATGTTACACGACATGCTGGACAAAGGGGAGATTCAGCCATCCGATAGTCCCTGGTCGTCTCCAATAGTTCTAGCAAAGAAGAAGGATGGGTCTGTTCGATTCTGTATCGATTTTCGAAAAGTTAATTCCGTCACACGGAAGGATGCATATCCCCTTCCCCGAATTGACGACACTTTAGATACTCTGGCTGGTTCCAAGCTGTTTTCGACATTGGACCTGAAAACAGGCTACTGGCAAGTCGAAATGGCAGAACAGGATCGAGCGAAGACGGCCTTTACTACACCCGAAGGCTTGTACGAGTTCAAGGTATTGCCCTTTGGATTATGTAACGCACCAGCCACGTTCCAACGTTTAATGGACCGCGTATTGCATGGGTTGAAATGGCATAACTGTCTAGTCTATATTGACGATATTGTAGTGGTGGGACCAACATTTATGGATCACATACATAATCTTGTATGTGTTTTGAAAAGACTGAAAGACGCTGGGCTCAAACTAAAGCCATCGAAGTGTAACCTGTTAAGAAAGGAAGTCAAATATTTGGGGCACGTAATCTCGGAGGAAGGGATTTCCACTGACCCTGACAAAACCGCTGTTATTCGTAACTGGCCAATTCCTTCGTGTAAGCGCGAATTGTTGCAGTTTTTAGGCTTGGCCAATTATTACAGACGTTTTGTCAGTGGCTTCGCGTCCATATGCAAACCGCTTCAGCATTTAACCGAGAAAAACGTTCCGTTTTGCTGGTCTCCGTCTTGCCAACAAGCATTTGAGGAGCTGCGTAACTGTTTGATTACTGCTCCTATTCTAGTCTACCCGGACTACACGAAACCGTTTGTCTTAGACACAGACGCGAGCGATGTTGGTATTGGAGCAGTTTTATCTCAGGTTTACGACGATGGAACTGAGCATGTTATTGCATATGGTAGCCGATCACTGTCGAGACAAGAGCAGAAGTATTGCGTTACCCGCAAGGAGCTATTAGCTGTAGTAGTATAGAGTTTAGCCAGCATTTTAGAGCATACTTATTGGGTCGGCAGTTTACACTGCGTACCGACCACGGATCGTTAGTATGGTTACAGAACTTCAAGGAACCCGAGGGTCAGCTGGCAAGATGGCTGGAAAAATTGCAAGAGTATGATTTTATCATCAAACACCGCAAAGGCACCAAACACGGAAATGCTGATGCACTGTCAAGACTCCCGTGCACACAGTGTGGGCGCGGTGACTTGTGTGGAAAAGCTCAGGTAAACATGGTGGTCGATGTTGTCACGCCCTCTCTTCCTCTACCAGACAATTTAGGTGAACTACATCATTTGCAGATGGAAGATGAAACCATTGGTCCCGTATTTCAAGCAATCGTGATAGGTGAACGTCCAGACCGAGATATATCTCAGGCCTGGAGTAGGGAAAGCCGCACCCTACTGCAGCAGTGGGGTATGCTTGTGATCAAACATGATGTACTCTGGCGACGATTTTCTGACGGAAAAGGGGACAGGTTACAACTCGTCTTACCCTCTAAGTTACAAACAGATGTCATCAGAGATCTACACGAGGGTGCAGTTTCTGGTCACCTGGGTGAAGAGAAAGTGTTGTCTCAACTTAAGGAACGGTTCTATTGGCCAGGATGTACGGAAGCGGTAAGAACATGGTGTAGACAATGTAAGACTTGTGCATCTAGGAAAATGACGGTCCCGAAAAGAAAGGCACAGCTGCATACCGTTCCAGCTGGTTATCCTATGCAGATTGTCAGCGTGGACATTATGGGACCACTACCAGCGACTCAGGATGGTTGTAAGTATGTGTTGGTGGCAGCTGATCACTTTACTAGATGGGTGGAAGTGTATCCAATAAAGAATCAAGAAGCCCAGACAGTGTCTCGAAAACTTATAGATGAGATGTTTTGCCGTTTCTCTCCCCCCGAGCAGCTTCACTCCGACCAAGGAAGGCAGTTTGAGTCTGACTTGATAGCAGAAATATGTAACATGTTAGGGATTAAGAAGACTCGTACCACACCTTATCATCCCCAAGGGAACGGCATGGTGGAACGATTCAGTAGGACACTCCTTGACATGTTAGCAACTACAACCAGAAACCATCCCGATGATTGGGAACACTACGTTCGAAAGGTATGTATGGCCTATAACTCCAGTGTACACTCTTCCACAGGATTCAGCCCCTTCTTTCTCATGTTTGGGCGTGAGGCCAAACTGCCCGTTGATCTAATGTATGGGTCAAACCCAACGGAAGCAAAACCAGTCTCTGATTATGCATTACAATTGAAGATGAGTCTTCAGAGTGCGTATTCATTGGTAAGAGAGCAATGTAAAGCGGAACATAGAAGGCAGAAGGCTCTGTATGATGAGAAGGCTCATGGAAAACCCTTTCGCCCTGGTGACACAGTGTGGTTGTTTTCTCCAGCGATTCCTCGGGGGCGTTCTAAGAAGCTGCATTTACCATGGAAGGGCCCATTCACAGTGAAGGAGAGATTGGGGGATTGTGTCTATAGGATTAAGGGTCAAAGAGGTTACCAATGTGTTCATTTCGACAGGTTAAAACCATATCATCTAGGTGGAGAAAACCCTTCGCCAGATCACAGCCCTCCATCTTCTTGGGAACCGAACGACACACAGGACGTTTCGTCCACTACTGCAGCTACCCCAGCCGCACCAGAACTGCTAGATTATGACGAGGATGAAAATGAACTCGAAGTATTACCTGCTCCAGAGGTACCTGCACCCAATCCTGAACGAAGATACCCATCCAGGGAACACCGAGTTCCAGAACGCTACGGACCTTACCTTCAACATTGAAAGGAGGGAGTGGTGTAATACGGTTACAAGCTGACGTCACTACTGCGCACTGACTACTGAGCAGGGACACGCATCTGTACATGTCTGACCTTACACCTTAGCTCATGTGACCTGTAATCGGACGATTCTGTAAATATATAAGCGTCTATATTTTTGTATTTCAGTGTGTATGTGTATACAGTGCTATTGCCGCATTAATCTTGAGGCCACATGTCACACACCCAAACACTCTTAGATGACTAAGATCAGGTTTTTTCCCATACCATTTCTCAAACGGTGTGGTCTTTTCTTTGAAGGATCTAGTAGGCACACGATTCCGTAAATATGCACCTGTCACTACTGCCTCTGCCCAGTATTTGTCTGACAGTCCAGCTTGGGCCATCATTGTACGTGCAGACTCCATTAAAGTTCGATTTATCCTTTCAGCAACTCCGTTTTGAGCAGGTGAGTATAGTGCTGACAGTTCATGGTGTATTCCTTTGTCCAACAAGAATTTTCCAAATTCCTTAGAGATATACTCCCCACTATTATCAGATCGAAAAATGCCTATGGAGAGTCCACACTCATTAGTGGAACACCGCTCGAACTCCTTAAATTTGTCAAAGACTTCTGACTTCCTTTTCATGAAGTAGACCCTGCAAAACCTCGAGTAGTCATCAACAAAAGTCACAAAATATCGACTGCCACCAATTGACTCCGTAGGCATTGGTCCACACACATCACTATGTACAAGCTGCAGTTTCCTTGTTGTTCGAATCTCTCCCACTGATTGAAAAGGTTTTCTGGCCATCTTTCCTTCAACGCACTTTTCACAAAAAGACATTCTAGTATTGCACGGAATATGTAGTCCTTTCACCAGATCTTGACTAGCCATCCCCTTCAATTGATGTTCATTTAGATGCCCGAGTCGTTGGTGCCAGAGATTAGCCTTGTTGTCGACTAGGAGTCCTGATGCAATGGACACCTTTTCTTGACTTATGGTTGTTTCACAATCCAAATAGTACAGCTTTTCCACCAGTGACCCTGTGGCAAGCAAATTTCCACTTCTATCCATTATCCAACACCCAGTCATCAAACTTTACAGTATTGCCTTTTGCAGCAGCTGCTCTAACAGAAAATAGATTACATGCCAACTTCAGAACGTACAAAACATCATACATAGTAACCTTTTCCCGCTCACACCTTTTAAAGACCATTGTGACTATGATCTTTCCCTTTCCAAAGGCCTCTAAAGTACGACCATCTCCGAGACATACCTTCTGTGGTCTACCAAACTCTTTATAGTTAACCACGAATTCTTGTGTCTGAGTCATATGACTAGATGCTCCAGAATCTACTATCCAATTTTCTTTGTTGCAAGACTTAGATGATGCTCCACAAGCCACTTCAGACTCCTCATCCATGGTATTAACAGGCTTGGCTATATGCTTGGCTTTGACAGTGATCTCTCTTGATGATTCTCAGGACAATTCCAGCGTATGTGTCCCGTCTCACCACATAGGTAACACACCTTCTTCTGTTGCCCTCCCTTTTGACATTGTTGAGACTGCTTCCCTACAAATGCCCGTCCTGATTTTTCATCAAGCACTGTACTTTGTCCAGCATCTGATTTGCTGTCCACCACATTCATTCTCTGCTCCTCCTGGATGAGTGCCTGTTGGACATAACTCAAGCTGACAGCATCTCTTGCCTCCAACGCTGTTACGAGAGTTGAGTAGTTAGAAGGTAGACTTCCCAGAAGAGTTAAAACTTGATCCTCCTCAGAGATTGGCGCTTTAATAGCAGCTAATTTATCTGTGAGCTCCTTCATCGCTTTAATGTGAGCTTCAATAGGACTACCTTTTTTCATCTCCATTCTGAAATATTGCTTCTTTAGCATCAGCTTGTTTACAAGTGTATCGCGCACAAAATGATTCCTAAGAGCCACCCACGCAGGCGCCGGTTCTTCACAAGAGGTGATCAAGTATAGTTGCGACGAACTGATCGACAATACCAAAGTAGAATAAGCAGTCTGTGCTCTCTTCCTAAACTTTTTGTAGTATCAGTAGTGTATCCTACGTTAACTGGTTTCAACTTACGATTCTTCAGTCTACATCAAAGGACTTCAGCAGTTTATGGACACCGCTCTACATAATTTGATGCCAATAAATTATATATATAAAGTTGGATAACATTAAACATTATCAGTACACACTTGTAGAGAAAGCTGCGTACGGCGTTTTCTCTTCAGTGGGAACTCCGCTGAAGTCCCAGGCTTTGATGTTTGTGATGGTTGTAGGCCCGCCTCAAGCCTTTCGATCCTGGCCTCAACTGCGGACAGCTTGTCGAACACAACAGAGAATTTTTCATCCATTTTTGCAATCTCGCATGCCACTAGGGTCGTTAGGTCTCGCCACAAGCCAGAAGTTGACGATGTTCTCTGTTGAGCTACAAAATGATATAAAATTCAAAACCCGAAAGCAATAATGCATGCAGAGCGAACCTCGTTCACTTCTTGTGAAGTTACCGTTGGCATGACTAAAGGAGAGTTGCGACTCTGCCTGCTCCCCTTCTTGCAACGCTGAGTGTGCATGTATACACAAAACTATCATAAAGCACCCAAGGCGGCGAGATGTATTTACCTTGGGGCAAGAAGCCTGCATGAGTGGGTAGGCGAACTTGTCTCGTCAGACATCGGTAAATCCGACTCATAGCACGGACCTGATGCAGAACTTCGTGTTGCATGGAAACAATTAAAGTTACTCATATTTTTCAATGAGCCACATCTGCCTCTGGGCGTGGACCCATAAAATGATGAAGCATTACCAATCTCAGAGCTGGATACACATTCAACAGATCCCTCATTTCGCATGGGAGACGGAAAGAAAAACCTTCTCGATGCATATTCATCAAATCGCTGCTGGCCATGGTGCGATCCTCTGCTCATTTTCGAAAGACTGATAGTAAATGCAGCTGCAGATTGCGCGCGCGATGCGTAAAATCACTGCGCATGCCCTTATAAGTGTTTATGTATTTGAATGAGAGGTCCCTGGAGAGCTATACATCTCGTTATTGTCACCACTCAAAAAGCATGGATCCGTCCAGGAAGCGTTGTAAGTGCTGGAAATGCAAGCAAGAACTATCTCGCTCTGTGTTTTATCGACATTCGCAGCGCAATGGATGTACAGTCACTGAATTCATTGCTCCACCATCAGAAGCTCTACATGATCCTACAATCTCAGCAACAATTTCGTTATTAAGGTTAGCACCGTCCGAAAATTTGCATGGTAATACAGTAGATGGTTTTGAGATTGACAACAAAACTGAATTAGTTTATGATAGTGACGCCGCTGTTAGCAGCGAGGAAGAAGAATTGGGCAGTGATTTTCAAGTAGAAGTGCTTTCAGATTCTGAAAATGAAATGAACGAGAACGAAAGCTTAAGAAACATTGAAAGTTGTAACGAGAGTCGTGACGCTGCAATAAAGAAAGCACCATACGCTTACACAATGAGCTTGTTCTTGAATTACTTTCAACTAAAATTTCTGATTTCTGATAGAGGAATGCAGTTGCTGTTATTATGGTTAAGCACGCTATTAACATTACTGTCTTCAATAGTTCACAATAAGGAGGAAATAAGAAATGTGACTGGCAGTTTTCCGTCTACTTTATATGAAATGAGAAAGACACTGACTTTGAAAACATTCAAACAGTACATAATGTGCCCTAAATGCGACTCACTGTGTGGTAATGCTGAAAATCTGTTACTGCCATGCAATTGTACATGCATAGCATTTCCAAAGCATCCACATTTAAGTCGACGTAAACCATGTGAAACGCCAGTTTATAAAACAGTAAAGATTTTGTGAAACTATGAAATTAGTACCACGCAAAACATATTTCTATAATAATCTTCTGGATAGCCTGACGACGTTGTGTTTGAGAATGAGATATGCTGCAAAAATGTGCTAAGTGGAAATCAAATAACAGTATGGGTAAATATATTGATGAATATGATGGAGCAATGTGGCAACGTTTTATGTTCGTTGATGGGCGACCTTTCTTTGACTTGCCATACAATTTGGACTTAATGCTCAACGTCGATTGGTTTCAACCATATGACCATGTACAATATAGTGTTGGGGTAATATACCTAATCATTTTAAATTTGCCTAGAGCTGAGCGTTACAAAATTGAAAACATCATTATAGCAGGCTGCATTCCTGGCACTAGGGAACCATGCAACATGAATTCCTACCTCCAACCATTAGTAGATGACTTGTTGAAACTGTGGAAAGGAATTACTTTAAGACTGCCTTCATCTAATGAAGTGGTGATTCGTGGGGCATTGCTAGGTGTTTCTTGTGATTTACCAGCTACCAGAAAGATATGTGGCTTTAGTGGGCATTCAGCCACTATGGGGTGCTCTAAATGTCTTTAAAAGTTCCCATGTCTTGCATTTGGAGAAAAGAATGACTACTCTGGGTTTGAAAGGGATCAATGGCAACACAGCGATATGAGTCAGCATTTGAATGCAGTGAAATCTGTACAGTCTTCATTAACTCCAACCCAAATGGATGCTGCTGTAAAACAGAGTGGAGTTAAGTACAGTGAGCTTTTACGCCTTCCCTATTTTAACATTATCACTCAGCACGTGAAGACGCTATGCACAATAAGTATCTGGGAACTGCTAAGCACATGGTTTCTATTTGGAAAGATTTCGGTATTTTAGGAAATTCTGAATTTGAGCTGATCCAATCGAAAATTGACTGCATGATTGTTCCATTTGGCCATGGAATAGGGAGAATTCCATATAATTTTTTTTCCAAATGTAGTGAACTGACTGCAGATCAATGGCGCAATTGGACTAATGTGTATTCACTATTTGCACTTCATGGTTTACTACCAGACATACATTATAATTGCTGGACAAAATTTGTTCAAGCCTCTTTGATTCTGTCAAAATCTTCTATCACTGCTGATGATATTTCCGAAGCAGATTCAAAACTTCTGGATTTTTGTAGATGCTTTGAAAATTTATATGGAAAAATGGCATGCACTCCAAACATGCATCTTCATGCACACCTTAAAGAGTGTATTCTAGACTATGGTCCCATCTCAGCATTTTGGGTGTTTCCCTTCGAGCGTTACTACGGAGTCATGGGTTCCTTTATCAAGAAATGGATGACCCCAGAAATGCAAATGATGAAAAGTTCATATCGTATCAAAACATTTTGACCTGCACAAGAGATTCTTCAGAAATTGTTAAATTGCTTCAGTCCTGTGTAGAAACAGAATGCAGTTATTCAGAGTCCCTACAGTCAACAGTGCTTGATGTATACAACAGAGAGTTATATTCTAGAAACTGTTACAGATGCTGTATTTGAATCATCCAATCACAAAATCATGTCTAAGAGCTATGAAGGTTACTTTAATGACAGGGATGTTGCAGCATTGTCCATTGTATATCATGCCTTGTATCCAATGATGAATACATCAGCACCCATACCTAGGAAGCATTTGGTATGCACAGATATTGTGGTGCATGGAGAGCGACTGCTATCAATGAAGTCAAAATCTCAGTGCTCATCTGTTATTATGGCTTCTTGGTATGCTAGCAATGGGGAAATGAATGTACACAGTATACCCCACAGATTTGGCATTGTGCAGTACTTCATTCGACATTCCATTATGTCCACCACACCAACTGCAGAGCAAAAATCTAAAAATACTGAACATCTTTTTGCCAGAGTGTCATGGTATGGTCAACATCCAAGACAACAGTTTTATCCCTATCCTCTTCATGTAGTTACAACAGTATGTGAGCCTGAAGGTCCAGCATCATTTATCCCTGTTAGCAGAATAGCATCAAGGTGTGCTATTACAGAGAAGCAAGTCATAAAATTTGACTATGGAGAAGATTCTGTGTATGTTATATGCCCATTTATTAAATATAAGAGTTAAAATGGCCATCTTATTGTACCATTTTATTGCTTTAAGTGTGAATATATAACTCCTGTTTTCAGCCCAAAGTTTGGTGGTTCTATTGTTCAAAAAATTGAGATATCCCCTCTACACATCACTCCCCTCGACACACACACTTCCCTCAACACATCACTCCCCTCTACACATCACTCCCCGCTACACATCACTCTCCTCTACACACCACTCCCCTCTACACACCACTCCCCTCTACACACCACTCCTCTCTACACACGACTCCCCTCTAGACATCACTCCCCTCTACACACCACTCCCATCTACACATCACTCTCCTCTACACATCACTCCCCTCTACACATCACTCCCCTCTACATACCACTACCCTCAACACATCACTCCCCTCTACACACCACTCCCCTCTACACACCACTCACCTCTACACACCACTCCCCTCTACACATCACTCCCCTCTACACACCACTCACCTCTACACACCACTCCCCTCTACACATCACTCCCCTCTACACACCACTCCCATCTACACATCACTCCCCTCTACACATCACTCCCCTCTACATACCACTACCCTCTACACACCACTCCCCTCTACACATCACTCCCTCTACACACCACTCCCCTCTACACACCACTCCCCTCTACACACCACTCCCCTCTACACATCACTCTTTTCTACACACCACCTCTCTACACATCACTCCATCTACACACCACTCCCATCTACACACCACTCCCTCTACACATCACTCCCTTCTACACATCACTCCTCTCTACACACCACTCCCCTCTACACATCACTCCCCTCTACATACCACTCCCGTCTACACACCACTCCCCTCTACACACCACTCCCCTCTACACATCACTCCCCTCTACACACCCCTCCCCTCTACACACCACTCCCTCTACACAGCACTCCCCTCACACCACTCCCTCTACACATCACTCCCCTCTACACACCACTCCCTCTACACATCACTCCCTCTACACACCACACCCCTCTACACACCACTCCCCTCTACACACCACTCCCCTCTACACATCACTCCCATCTACACATCACTCTCCTCTACACACCACTCCCTCTACACATCACTCCCCTCTACACACCACTCCCCTCTACACATCACTCCCCTCTACACACCACTACCCTCTACACACCACTCCCCTCTACACACCACTCCCCTCTACACACCACTCCCCTCTACACACCACTCCCCTCTACACACCACTCCCCTCTACACACCACTCCCATCTACACATCACTCTCCTCTACACACCACCTCTCTACACATCACTCCCTCTACACACCACTCCCCTCTACACACCACTCTCCTCTACAAACCACTCCCCTCTACACATCACTCTCCTCTACACACCACTCCCCTCTACACACCACTCCCCTCTACACACCACTCTCCTCTACACACTACTCCCCTCTACACATCACTCCCCTCTACACATGACTCTCCTCTACACACCACTCCCCTCTACACATCACTCCCCTCTACACACCACTCACCTCCACACACCACTCCTCTCTACACACCACTCCCCTCTACACACCACTCCCCTCTACACACCACTCCCCTCTACACATCACTCCCCTCTATACACCACTCCTCTCTACACACCACTCTCCTCTACAAACCACTCCCCTCCACACATCACTCTCCTCTACACACCACTCCACTCTACACACCAGTCCCCTCTACACACTACTCCCCTCTACACACCACTCCCCTCTACACACCACTCCCCTCTACACACCACTCCTCTCTACACACCACTCCCCTCTACACACCACTCTCCTCTACACACCACTCCCCTCTACACACCACTCCACTCTACACACCAGTCCCCTCTACACACCACTCCCCTCTACACATCACTCCCCTCTACACACCACTCCCCTCTACGCACCACTCCTCTCTACACACCACTCCCCTCTACACACCACTCCCCTCTACACACCACTCCCCTCTACACACCACTCCCTCTACACACCACTCCCCCCTACACATCACTCCCTTCTACACACCTTTATGATTTGTTGAACCATTTAGGACTGCAGGTTTCCAATTGGCACAAAAGAATTCACTGGCAGCCTAGTGCGACATGATATGGTGGGTGTGGTCACTAGTCCACACTAACACACACACACACACACACCACCTCACTCACATGATTGTATGCAAAACTTTTCTTTCATCAACACAATATGTACAACTCTTGTTTATAAACCAGTTCATGCCAGCTGCACATCTGGGTGATTCTGTTACAGAGACAACCCATGATCTAAATCCATCTGTCAGAAATTCTAATTAGTTAATGCACACCATGTCAAAAAGTCCAGAGGACTCACTGTGTATCGCCTTGATGTCAGAAGCATCGAGCACTGAGGTCACCATCCTGGTGACTCCGTAACAGAGACAACCCATGACCTCAATCCACCTGTCAGATATTAATTAATGCACACCATGTCAAAAACCATGTCCAGATGACTCACTGTGTCGAGCACTATGAGGTAACCATCCTCAATCCACCTGTGAAATATTCTAATTATTTAATGCACACCATGTCAAAAACATCAACACATCACTCCCTTGGTATTTTCGGTAGCTACAAAACAAACAACAGGTCCATTGAGATACAATGAATGAGACATTTTGTCCAAGAAATGGAAATAGATAAGCTAAGCATTAAAGATGACAACTTTAATATACATGCCATAGTAGTGCAACATATTTTTGCATTTGTACAGTGGTAACAGCACATCCTTTACAGCATCAAGTGGTTTCCAGCAGGATAGAGATTTTGTGTGCAAACTTTTTACTTGTATATATTTATCTGTGTTGTTAATTTATATCTATTTCAATACTAAAGAAAAAAGAAGTCTACATACAATGATATACATACACAATGACACACAAGCATTACCAACAATGTTATATTTTAGTGAGGAACTATTCCCCACTGAACATATGACAAACACCTCCTCACACCTGCACATGCACTTACAGATACAACCTATACACCTACACATAAAGACACACTTTAACTTCATGATCACATTTACATAGATCTTCAAATTGTACAGACATATCTCACATCCAACATACACACACCCATTCACACCGTACAATAATATACACACACCTCACATCATCACAGAACACACACATTACATCAGAGTCCCATGTACCACACAATAAAAGAAGACAAGCTTCTCCCAATGTCATACCCTCTTGGAAACTATACTCATTCACCAGGACAATACTTTGGAATGATTTCAAGTGGTAAGGGTTGAGTCACCCAAGCTCACAAGGTACCCAGACCTTACATCAGAGTCCCATGTACCACTCTATAAAAGAAGACAAGCTTCTCCCAATGTCATACCCTCTTGGAAACTATACTCATTCACCAGGACAATACTTTGGAATGATTTATTGTACCTGTCAAGTGGTAAGGGTTGAGTCACACAAGCTCACAAGGTACCCAGACCTTACATCAGAGTCCCATGTACCACTCTATAAAAGAAGACAAGCTTCTCCCAATGTCATACCCTCTTGGAAACTATACTCATTCACCAGGACAATACTTTGGAATGATTTATTGTACCTGTCAAGTGGTAAGGGTTGAGTCACACAAGCTCACAAGGTACCCAGACCTTACATCAGAGTCCCATGTACCACTCTATAAAAGAAGACAAGCTTCTCCCAATGTCATACCCTCTTGGAAACTATACTCATTCACCAGGACAATACTTTGGAATGATTTATTGTACCTGTCAAGTGGTAAGGGTTGAGTCACACAAGCTCACAAGGTACCCGGACCTTACATCAGAGTCCCATGTACCACACTATAAAAGAAGTCAAGCTTCTCCCAATGCCATACCATCTTGGTAACTATCCTCGTTCACCAGGGCAACACTTTGGAATGATTTATTGTACCTGTCAAGTGGTAAGGGTTGAGTCACAGAAGTTCACAAGGTACCCAGACCTTACATCAGAGTCCTATATTTAGCACGTGTAAATTTAACAGAACCAAAAGAAGTGCTAAACATATATACGATTTTTGTCTCATTACCCTATTCTCAAAACCTTGTTCCCTTCCTTTTTCCACTGCCATTGCCTCAAATTCCTATATCCCACCAACTTTCTCGTTAGAGAATGTTTTTCTTTACTTGTATATTTATTATCTCTGCTGGAATAGAACTCAAGTCTATTCCAGCGTCACGTCACTTCAGCTGGGGTATACAATACAATATGACGTTTCAGCGACGCTGATGCTGACACTGACGCAGCATTCAGCGAGCGTCACATTGTAAACCCAGCTTAACTTATTTATATACTCGGCCTAGCACCTATTAGTTGCTAGGTATGTACGTGCACCTAGAAACCAATAGTACATAGCCTATCTGTGATTTTAGACCGTAAATCCTAGACGTCAAAAGAATTTTGTTTGTAATTTTAATTTTTTTATTGATACCATTTTGTAATAACGATCTGGTAGCTTCGCTATGCTCCATTATGGCTTACTATGCATTCAGAACGACTGCCGAATGCATCAGCAATAGACAGACTAGTTTTGAAGTTTTAAAACACGCGCCGTATTCTTAAGTGTTGTTCAAATCGAATACAGTTTTCTGCCCACGACTTTCGACTCTAAAACGCTGCATCCCCTCCAAGGTAAGTATTCTCCCCTCTAGATAATTCATCCTTCTATCCTTCTACGAAATTTCATAAAGATTGGACGAAGCGCCGGGTACCTTCTATGATGCGCCAGTTACTGAACATCATTGAACCAATACATCCAATGGTACTGTGCACCAGGATCTAAAAAAACATCATATTTAATTTCTTACATCGTAAATTTTGAGTTTGGATCACTAAAAATGTCGGAATTCCAATCTGAGACTGAATTTACAGGGTCAAAACATTGAGGCATCTTCAGGCAAATAGTTCGACTTAAGAGCTCATTTTTGTTTAATATATATACACTGTAACAAAGGGAGAGTTAACGTCAATCCCAAGTTTGGATTGTCATTTGCCTTTCACCGGCCAATCCAAATATTGGATCGCATTGCAATCAGTATAAAAATAGGATTGACACAAAACCTATGTCATTGGTTTGACACTCAATCCAAAGTAGTAAGCATCAAAAAATAAAAATAAAAATAAAGTGCATGCGGAAGGAATCGAACTACCAACTGCATACCTTTAATGCCTGTGAACTTACGTTAAAGCTATCAATACATCTTGAACTTACAGTAACGAACACTATACTTGTAGTCATAACAACATTAAGCATAGCATAATGTTAATGTATAAGGGAGAGTGTCCAGCTAAATCATTAATACATCTTCCAATATTTAAAAAATGAAGATGGTACCATCACAACCGAGGAGTTGGGAACCATGATGCGCTCACTGGGAGAGAACCTTACTCAGGAGTAATATAATGCTGGCTAATTATAATTATAAATTCAGTGGTAACTCAATATAGCTCATGTTGTATGGCATGTTGTATGCAAAAATGTTTTTTGGTATCTAGGCTAGCAATAACTTCCTCCAAGCCAAAGAAGCATCGGTCATCCTTCGTAGGATTGAGGCCCCTTGAATTGATTCTCATGATTTTAACCTATGACTGCATTTAAATAATAATACCAGAACAAATTTTATTCATTAAAAAAATATCAAAGGTATTCACAATCTATCATATATGCTTGAACTCATGCGACATTAAGCGTTGCACGTTTGAGTTAGAAAAAACAATCACATACATGTGGAAGGAATCGAACTAAGGTAAGCTGCCATATTAGAACCGGTTTTTAAACGGACCGTACAAGCCAAACGCATCGTCTGGAGGACGTTTTAACACCACCAAGTGTCACTACTGATGGGTGCGCACCATACCATTGTTTTAAAAGTTTTCCAGCACCTTTCGTTTTGTATATCCACTCGTACTTCTGAGGGGGGGGGGGGGGGGGGGGTTTGCGATGAGTGCCAAATTAGAACAGGGGGTGTGACGTAGCTTTTTTAATAGTTTCAATCGTACAGACAACCAGCAACGCCGCCAACATATCTAGAAGTATCAGAAGTGAAGTTCTAAACACACAAAAATATACATTTGCGTTCTCTGTCGGCAACTATGTCACTTTTTGTTAGTTCGAGGGGTAGTGATTTAAAAAACGCCATGCATTGCAAGAGCTAGCAAAAGCCCTCCTTTTGCCCATCTTTCTATTCATTAGTCATGAGACATCGATTTTAAGCTTAAAACTTTGTTATAAGTGGTTACGCTGAAGAGCTACTTCAAGTCAAAGAGAGGCTTCGTGACCTCCATTGAAAATTACCGGAAGTGAGTACTAAATGAGCCATAGCTTGCATGGTGGAAATTGGCATCGCTAAGTTACGGTTATAACACAAATCTACACAAGAAAGAATGAGATTCGAATCCCTACATCTTCTACAGCCCTCTGAGAATCACTGGAATTCAGCAAAACAAAACTTGTTTACCTATACTTGGTTAAATTGTTGTAATAAATACTATTGGAAAATTATTGATAGATGCGCTTATATCGGGTACACAATCGGTATGATTTTTATGGCGTTCAGATCAGTGGTGACGTGTCCTGGGCACTGCAGTTTGGCCTTATATTTACCAAATGCTAGGCCTACTTCCTTTGACCCCACGAACTGGTCGGTTCCGTGGAGCGATATCGTTTACATAAGTCCATCGTGACATCTTTACTATTAACTGGGATAGGCGCTTTCCCTTTCGCTGCCAGTCATTTCTTCCACGCTTAGCCTCCAAGAAGTAAGAGGTTTACTAACTAGCTTTCGTACGTACGTAAAAACAAATTAACTACTTAGGGGCGTAGTTCGCTAAAGGGTATAATCAACTGTCGTTATAGGCTGCGGTTATTCTGACCCCCCCCCCCCCCCCCCTGTTCCAATAAGGCCAACCTGTTCTAATATGGCAGTTTACCTTACCGACCGCATGCCTTTAATACAGTAGACCTAACAATATACATCTTGAACTTATATTATTGTAACGAACAGTATACTAGTAGTCATTACAACATTATGATATGGCCGCATGTGATGGTGAGACGGATTATGATATGGCTGCATTTGGTGGTGAGACTGATTATGATATGGCTGCATGTGGTGGTGGGACTGATCTTGATTTGGCCACATGTGGTGGTCAGACTGAACATGATATGGGCGCATGTGGTGGTGAGACTGATTATGATATGGTCACATGTGGTGGTGAGACTGATTATGATATGGCCCCATGTGGTGGTGAGACTGATCTTGATATGGCCACATGTGGTGGTGAGACTGATCTTGATATGGGCGCATGTGGTGGTAAGACTGATCATGATATGGCAGCAAGTGGTGGTGAGACTGATCTTGATTTGGCCGCATGTGGTGGTATGACTGATCATAATATGGCCCCATGTGGTGGTGAGACTGATCATGATATGGCCACATGTGGTGGTGAGACTGATTATGATATGGCCGCATGTGGTGGTGAGACTGATCTTGATATGGGCGCATGTGGTGGTAAGACTGATCATGATATGGCAGCAAGTGGTGGTGAGACTGATCTTGATTTGGCCGCATGTGGTGGTATGACTGATCATAATATGGCCCCATGTGGTGGTGAGACTGATCATGATATGGCCACATGTGGTGGTGAGACTGATCATGATATGGCCACATGTGGTGGTGAGACTGATCATAATATGGCCGCATGTGGTGGTGAGACTGATCATGATATGGTCACATGTGGTGGTGAGACTGACTGATCATGACACGGCGGCATGTGGTGGTGAGACTGATTATGATATGGCCGCATGTGGTGGTGGGACTGATCTTGATTTGGCCGCATGTGGTGGTCAGACTGAACATGATATGGGCGCATGTGGTGGTATGACTGATCATAAAATGGCCGCATGTGGTGGTGAGACTGATCATGATATGGCCACATGTGGTGGTGAGACTGATCATGATATGGTCACATGTGGTGGTGAGACTGATCATAATATGGCCGCATGTGGTGGTGAGACTGATCATGATACGGCGGCATGTGGTGGTGAGACTGATTATGATATGGCCGCATGTGGTGGTGAGACTGATTATGATATGGCCACATGTGGTGGTCAGACTGAATATGATATGGGCGCATGTGGTTGTGAGACTGATGATATGGCCGCATGTGGTGGTGAGACTGATCTTGATTTGGCCGCATATGGTGGTATGACTGATCATAATATGGCGGCATGTGGTGGTGAGACTGATCATGATATGGCCACATGTGGTGGTGAGACTGATCATAATATGGCCGCATGTGGAGGTGAGACTGACTGATCATAATATGGCCACATGTGGTGGTGAGACTGATCATGATATGGCCACATGTGGTAGTGAGACTGATCTTGATTTGGCCGCATGTGGTGGTATGACTGATCATAATATGGCGGCATGTGGTGGTGAGACTGATCATGATATGGCCACATGTGTTGGTGAGACTGATCATAATATGGCCGCATGTGGAGGTGAGACTGACTGATTATGATACGGCGGTATGTGGTGGTGAGACTGATTATGATATGGCGGCATGTGGTGGTGAGACTGATCTTGATATGGCCGCATGTGGTGGTGAGACTGATCTTGATATGGCCGCATGTGGTGGTCAGACTGATCATGATATGGCAACATGTGGTGGTGAGACTGATCATAATATGGCCGCATGTGGTGGTGAGACTGATTATGATATGGCCGCATGTGGTGGTGAGACTGATAATAATATGGCCGCATGTGGTAGTGAGACTGATCTTCATATGGCGGCATGTGGTGGTGAGACTGATCTTGATATGGTGGCATGTGGTGGCAAGACTGATAATGATATGGCCGCATGTGATGGTGAGACTGATCATAAAATGGGCGCATGTGGTGGTGAGACTGATCATGATATGGCCGCATGTGGTGGTGAGACTGATCTTGATATGGCCGCATGTGGTGGTCAGACTGAATATGATATGGGCGCATGTGGTGGTGAGACTGATTATGATATGGCCGCATGTGGTGGTGAGACTGATTATGATATGGCGGCATGTGGTGGTGAGACTGATCTTGATATGGCCGCATGTGGTGGTGAGACTGATCATGATATGGCCGCATGTGGTGGTCAGACTGATCATGATATGGCAACATGTGGTGGTGAGACTGATAATGATATGGCCGCATGTGATGGTGAGACTGATCATAATATGGGCGCATGTGGTGGTGAGACTGATCTTGATATGGCTGCATGTGGTGGTGAGACTGATAATGATACGGCGGCATGTGGTGGTGAGACTGATTATGATATGGCCGCATGTGGTGGTGAGACTGATAATAATATGGCCGCATGTGGTGGTGAGACTGATCTTCATATGGCGGCATGTGGTGGTGAGACTGATCTTCATATGGCCGCATGTGGTGGTCAGACTGAACATGATATGGGCGCATGTGGTGGTGAGACTGATCTTGATATGGCCGCATGTGATGGTGAGACTGATCATGATATGGCAACATGTGGTGGTGAGACTGATAATGATATGGCCGCATGTGATGGTGAGACTGATCATAATATGGGCGCATGTGGTGGTGAGACTGATCTTGATATGGCTGCATGTGGTGGTGAGACTGATAATGATACGGCGGCATGTGGTGGTGAGACTGATTATGATATGGCCGCATGTGGTGGTCAGACTGAACATGATATGGGCGCATGTGGTGGTGAGACTGATCTTGATATGGCCGCATGTGGTGGTGAGACTGATCTTGATATGGCCGCATGTGGTGGTGAGACTGATCTTGATATGGCCGCATGTGGTGGTGAGACTGATCATGATATGGCCGCATGTGGTGGTGAGACTGACGTACCTCCACTCCATCACCTGCAGCTGCTTCACTTGGTCTTTGAAACGGTCCAAAGCGCTATGCAAATTGGTGATACTATCACCTGCTTCAAAGCAACTGAACACACAGATGTTGTGGACAGAGTTAGTTGCTGGAACATTCACTATTTGAAAATTCATTTTGAAGGTATTCAACACATCTCCACCCTTATCCCCGCCTAGTTTCACCCAGACCTCATGGGCCGGGATGATGCCATAATGCCATGTAAGTCGACTGTAATTGATTACATTTAAGTGTTAGACAATATTGGGGGAAGGGGGAGAGAAGGGGTTGTTACCTGGCATTCGCTTCCAAGAGCTATTGTAAGTGATCTTCTGGATGATATTCGGCATGTATATGTGTGGCGCCCCTTTAAGTTTGATTGCACCAGATGACAAGGTGAATGCAGGACCCGCGGAGCCGGGGGGGGGCAAGGGGGGCAGCTGCCCCCCCCCCCCCCACACTTTTTTAGGCCGATAATTTAAAAATGTATAAATTATCGATGCAGTATAAGACCACGACGAATTGATAAGTCGTTTCACGGATTCCCGATGAGGCGTCGGGCTTGTGGCGGCGGCAAATTTAAAAAAAAAACCCTTTTCCGTGTTCCCCTATGCAAAGGGTTATACCGTAAACTTGTTTTAAAAATATTTTTATTTTTATCAGTCTGATCCCCTCCCCTCCCTCCCCCTGCATCCGCTGCTGCATTGACTCCTGCAGGAGTCAAGTGTGTCTATATGTATGACTCCTGCAAGAGTTTGTGAACGATATAGGCAGTACACGCCCACTCGCAGACGTACATTGTAAAGGCCTCCATGGGAACGATACAAGGTACCGGGCCGAGCGGTCAGTTCCGGTACTTCGAGACGACTTAAGAGTCAAAGAGAGCGCCACTATTAAAAAAATCCGATGGAGAGGATTGAATTTCATTTGTCACGCCGCAATTTTAATAAATAGAGAAAATTGAGATACGCCAAATCCATTTTTTCATTTTTTTTTCTTTTTTTTTTAACGTTACCGATATTGACCGATATTTACGTAATTGCGAAAAATTACGCTTATTTGAATAATGCGAAAACGAATTGTGGAAAGGTACACGGGACCGTTGTGCCCTCTCTAGCTGCATGCATGTATTCGGTTTTCGATTCCAAGTGCTTCACATTCCATTACAGAAATGATAGTAGCAGCTTCTATTACAGCACACTAGTGAATCTCCTTCCTTTCTGAGTTTGATGAATAAAGTGGTCACGGAGTTTCTCGCTTGCCTTTTTGAATTTTTTGAATGGTCTCACAACAAGGACCCCAAATTCATTCACTGAACACTCGCACTTCCCAAACAACACACAGAACTTGCAATAGCCACCATATTGAGATTCGCGGAGTACACTAACCCATTATATTTGCCAAGCCATGCATGAGTGCTAAAATCTTTTCTTTTGCCCATTTATATTATGGCAAGGAGATCTTGTAGATTGCTGCTGGTATAAAGTGCTTCTTAAGCAAGACATACTTGTCATTATCAGTTAGGTTATGTTCTGACTGTAGTTTTACTACTCGTCCATAATCTTCTGACGAAATAGCATGCAGGGTGTCAATCATCATTTTGTTTGTTTTCACATCTGGTTTCGATCAGTGTTTATGTTATAATACCAGTACTGTTTTCAGGGAATGAAAGTAAGTAAGTTTGTTCAGCGTCTTGCATCTCATAGTTTGCGACATGCTGAGTCTGACTGCGTATGATAGATTTCTCTTAATTTTTATAAACAATAAATAAAGAAATAAATATCAATGAAAAAGATTTACATAGCTGAGAAGTTGACTTTGCTGTCAGCAATTGCAAGGTCAATGGATGATTCAAAGAGATGTTGTGGCCTGTGGTATGATGAACGGGAACCCGAACGGGCCCGAAGGCACATGACAGCTGATCTTAGTAGGGAGAAGCTCAATTTGCGAGCTGTAGGCAGTGTTGCGCGTACTGTGACGGTGGTGCCGTCTGTCATGATGCTAGCCTCGCCCAGTGTGCCCACTTTGACAACGGACTGTGTTGTGCAGGATTCTGATATCATATTGCGCAGCAGCACACTGACAGAATTGTTTTCAGCCATGGTCAGTGGTGATGTTTTGCTTGAACAGCTAGCCAGAGCCACGTCTGTGCCCTCATCGGGAATTGTGGAGCCTCTAGCATTAGATGTATGACGCAATAGTTATTGTGTATATACGATCGCCTTAAATTAATTAAAAATATACACTGAAAATGAAACTTGTTGCAGATTGTACTTACCGATTGAAACCAAAAAACTGCGTCAAATACACTCCATTTTCTTTATTTGGAACACAGCAGTCGCTCCTTGGTCTTTAGACCCCAAAGGACTCCCCCCCCAGACTCCGCCATCGGCTGTGTTCAGCCATCTTCCTCTACAGCCATAGTGCAACTGCGTATTTTGCTAATTGTATGAAGTGGCATCAACAGGAGCTGAGATGATATACTCTACAATTAAAGATGTACTTCTGAGGCTAAACCTTCCTATCTCCAAAGTTCGTGGTCAGTGTTACGATGGTGCAGCTACAATGACTGGATGCAAATCTGGTGTAGCCACAAGGATTAATGCTGATGAGCCAAGAGCCATTTTTACTCACTGCTATGGTCACCCACTGAACCTGGCATGCTGCGACGCTATTAAGAAATGAAAGCTTATTCTGTTCTCGTCGAACTTTGGAATTGGAGCACATGCAGCCTTACAGCACACCAAAGACACTGAAATGAAGTCCAGGATTCACGTTGTTGCTGCTCAGATGGCTACCTTCAACTTCTACTTCGGCAGTTCTTTGGCATTAGTCATTCTACGCCATGCTGACAACCTCAGCAAGTCGCTGCAAACAAAAGACATGTCAGCAGCAGAAGGACAGATTGTTGCAGCTATGACGAATTCAACTCTCAAAAGTATGCGTATAGTGACGATGGTTTTGATTGCTTTTGGCAGAGAGTCACAGCAATGGCAAAGGACCTAGACATCCCTGATCCAGAACTGTCTCGTCGTCGCAAGATTCCACGTCGGCATGATGACGGATGCGCCCCTGACTTTCCATCGACGGTGAAAGATCACTACCGAGCCATCTATTTTGAGGCTCTTGCATTGACCTCATCGCCGTTTTAATCAACCGGGTAAAAAAATGTACGAGAAGGTCGAAATGCTACTGATGAAGGCTGCATGCAGCGTCTAAGCCATGTGCAGAAGAACCAAAGCATGTCTTGACGTTCTACGGTGACGAATTTGATCCTTTACAGCTTCCCACACACAATATGAGGTCCTATCTAACTACTTCCACTCTAAAGACAAAGTTGTTTTATCAGATGTCATCGAATTCTTCCAAACCAGTAGTTCTGGTCAATTGGAGCTTCTGTCGCAGGTCACGAAATTGGTCAGTCTACTTCTTGTAATGCCTGCTACTAATGCTGAAAGTGAGAGATCGTTTAGTGCAGTACGACGAATCAAGAGTTACCTACGATCAACAATGTCACAGCAGCGGCTCAATCACCTTATGGTGTTACATGTGCACAGCGATCACACAGATAAACTCAAGTATTTGGGAACGAATTTAAAGAAACTGATTTGTATAGATATATAAAAGTGTACTTTTAAAGTGATTAAATGTGTGCTTTTAAAGTGATTTGTAGAGATTATTAATTGTGTGTTATGTAACTTTTAATAATTTATTACGTTATTGATCATGAATATTAATGAGCCGCCCCATTTATGTTATCCTTCCGGCGGCCCTGGTCACAGCCGTACTACCACACCTACCACAGGCTGCCCCTCAGGGTTGCCGTGAATACAGGCTTTGTGGGTTGGCTGGCGTGTGTGCTTGTGGCCATCTTGGAGGAGAAGTCCCCCTTTTTGTAGGAGGACGGGAGCTACCAGTGGAGGGGTTGGGGGGAGAGGGAGGAGGGAGGGCACTGCTGCCCTAAGATGGTACTGGTTCAAGTAGGCGCAGTGATTATGGTTCTTTGGTACCAATCCTCCCCAGTACCTGGCAAGGGATAGCAACCAATCGCGTGCTGCTTTT
Organism: Eunapius fragilis; assembly: GCA_963681505.1. NCBI lineage: Eukaryota > Metazoa > Porifera > Demospongiae > Spongillida > Spongillidae > Eunapius > Eunapius fragilis. Next base: position 707,902 of record OY811982.1, on the reverse strand, counting down.
GAAGGGGATTATTCGTGCATCCCAAAGTCTGACTGCAAGATGGAGACAACCACAAGGACAGCAGAGAGCACCTCCCGATAGAAGAAGCTCATGACAAGGGCCTCCAAACCCACCACCACACCCACCAGGTGCACTGTCCCCTTCAAAGCAGCACGCGATTGGTAAATAACGGCGTTTAGCGATTCCCCCGGATTAATCCCCGACATTCTAATCGCTGCTTGACTCATTATTGCTATATGGAATGCAATTACAATGTTGCGACCGTGACGTCAGACCGTGCTGCAATCTGATTGGTCCTCCGAAATCGAGGAAAGTCAGAACCAAAAAAGTTCGATCAATGCGCCAGACCCTCTTCCACGTAGCGGTGATGTAATCCATCCGCAGCTGTGAGATTGAGGGTCTGGGTACGAGACTAGATACTAGCATCAGGTTACAGAAGGCGCACAAGAGTATGGATGGAGACTCCTACAGTGACTGAGATGTACATAACCGAAGTGAAGCTCAGCTAGTATAACGATACTTGATTTCATTATTGTCTTCTGTCTATATTCCAGGTACATGTATTACAGTCAAATTTCAGTGCCCTTGATATAAATTGTAGAGCTTATACAATGATTGGGGAGGTGTATTTGAGGATACTAAAATCCTCTAGAAAACTCTGAGGAGGAATCAAAGGGATATAGCACAGCTATCATTACATTTAGGTTTTGATCATGCTTTGCTCCCCCCCCCCCCCCCCCCCTCCCTACACAAAACCTTGCTATGGGCCTGGGCTCTTGAAAACATTTTTCATTTGCTCTCCGGTCACCTTCTGCACATGATGTCATCTTGAATGATAAGATGTAAGATGTAACCACAAATGTAGAATCCTTAGTGGTTGTTTACTCCACGTCCTGTGGTTATGCATGATGCGTCTCAACCTTCTATATCATTGGTAATTGTGTATCTCTCTGCTTTCTGATGCTGTGGTTTTTCCGAGGGATATGCATGCTTATGCACTGTGCTTTGATGGTAAGGCAGTATGGTATCCTTTGTTTATGATAAAGCCTCAGCATTACCATTTTAGGTACACAATACACATGAACTGCTATGGTTCAACATCTTATGTTGTGGTTTTTCTGAGGGATGTATGCCTATGCACAGTGCTTTGATGGTGAGGGCAGTATGGTATCCCTTATTCATGATAAAAGCGTCAGCATTACCATTTTAGGTACACAATACTCATGGACTGCAATATGGCCCAACAAAATTCTGCCTTCTGCTCCCCACTGCAGAAGTGATAAGTAATCTCATCTTGCTTGTATGGTTTAAACAAATAAAGGTACAACCTTTCATTTACAAGCAATCACTCTGCATGGGTATACACCATTTCTATTGACAAATAGCATGGAGGTGTGTATTTATTGCAGTTAGTGCCGGCACAACGAATGTTACAAAGGAGTTGCATATGTTCATGCAAGGGATAAGTTAAGACGTGGTTCACTGAACTACCCAACAAGGGTATGTTCTCTTTGGAAACTTCACTACAGACATCTTGCCACTCAGCAATAAGCACCACGGAGCACCTGGAGGCAACCTTAAACGTTCACATGCAATGTTTATGAATATATCTGCACCCACTTCAAAATGTGATGTACATATTAGTCGTTGCAGTGTCAAGACACCTATTGGTTTAACTACCAGCTGCTCATGTATTTGCCCAAGAGAGTTAGAGTTCTCATCCATACCAAGACATTTGAGATGTTTGTGTACCTGGTTGTGATGGACAGGTAATACACTAAAGAACATCTCATCTCTTTGCTATGTGATCATGATGCAAACTAATTGTTAAGGATGATGATGGCATGGTGGAATGATTCCGCCCACCATTTGGTGATGGATGACCTGCCTGATGTCAGCCATAAAACCTGCAGGCAGTGATCCACCGAAAATCTTGGCCAAAGTACAAGATATGGTATGGCCAGTACATTATAACTTGGTAGGGTATTCAAGATTTTGGTATCCCCAATCTGCACAATTCCTGAACTAACGTAATTTCACATTAAACAAAATACAACATGTGCAGTAAAACCTAAATGCAGATGGAATTGTACAAATAGATTTATAGCACAGTCTAAACACGTGTTAAGGCCTTGCAAGGTATAAAGTCACTCACCCGCTGAATAGTGCACTTTGCAAAAAGAGGTAAAAATTAATAATACTCTGTGGATTCTAGGCTTTGCACTTTGCTTGAAAAAAAGAAAGGGGTAAAATTTTTATCATACTCTCTGTCACGTACATGTAGATGGCAGCTGAAGACCTCAGAGGTTTTTTCACCAACGAGAGGTCGGAGGAGGAAGAGGATGACCTCCTTCATCCTCCGACTCCTCTCCCCTTCACCCCCGCCACCTCCTGAAGCAGCGCTGCCCCCCCCCCCCCCCCCACCACCACCACCACCACCAGTGCTGCCCCCACCACCACCACCAGTGCTTACGCCCTGGCCTGCGTGGTGCCACCCTGGCCCGCCTGGCCAGAACAAGCATGGCGGGGAGGCCGGGGAGGACGGCCCCGAAGAAGAAGATGGTACGGGCGAGGACACATCATCATATATTCTACTAATTCTTATAATTATAATTAAAGGCATTTGATTATTGACTACGATAGCGTGAAAAAAAAAACGTATGAAACAAGTAAAAAAAAACATTCTCTAACGAGAGAGTTGTTGGTATATAGGATTGACTAATGGTGGTGTAAAAAGCATGGAAACAAGAGTGACAGAAATTTTACTGGAAAATTGAAATAGGCCTATATTTAGCACACTCACAATGTAACAGCGCATGCCTGAGTAATGCGCTAAGCATAGGCCTATTTCAATTTTCCAGTAAAATTTCTGTCACTCTTGTTTCCGTGCTTTTTACACCACCATTGGTCAATCCTATATACCAACAACTCTCTCGTTTGAGAATGTTTTTATTTACTTGTAGTAAAGATTTAGTTCAAATGATATAGAATGGAGTACTAAACCCTAAACAATGCGTAATTAATTTCAACAATCAATATGCTTTTCCCATGCCATAAATAAGCCGCGTGCGTGAGGCAGGGGACATAGGAACATTGTGGGTAATTCCATTTGACCGACATTAGAACATTAAGCATTGTTTGCTCCTTAAATACACCACATATGCACACATGCACACCTACGTACATGGTCACATACATGTACACACAAATTTTATTATGTTGGTGAGGTCAACAATCAATTAATTCTTATCAATTCTGCTTGAACGGTTATATATGACTGACTGCTTCCGTGGAAAACAAAGTCAGGGATAGTGGTGTAGACACAAGGGAGGGAGGGAGTGACAATGTAACTCTAACTGACTTTAACATTGTACATGCAAGTAGACATAGACACAATGAAATATATAAATGAAGGTCAATCCATAACATGCATGTGCATATACATGGCCCACATACACACATACACAAACACACACGCAGTATATCTAAACAGCTGTTCACCCAACAAGCAAAGACTGTCCGAAATCATAAACACCCGGCCTTCTTCAAAGTCCAAGTTTTGGAGACTGAAAACAAGAGGTAAACAGATATACATATCATATAAGCAGTGCTATAAAGTCTTTAATTAGGTCTCAGCATTCAAATGGGTTTCAGCATTCAAACAGACAGTAACTCACCTAGGAATAAACTGGCAAGAAATCAGCAAACTGGTTCATCCTGCCACTTCCCTCCTCCATAGACCTGCCGTACTGCTCCAGTTTGTGCTCCAGTAGAGAGGTGCTGTGATGGAGGACACAGCCAACATGAGGGAGGCTCCTCTCACATCAATGTTCAGCGAATGCGTCTCCCAAATAAAAATTCATTATCCTGGCATACTCTTAGTATGTGTGTGTGTGTGTGTGTGTGTGTGTGTGTGTGTGTGTGTGTGTGTGTGTGTGTGTGTGCAAGTGGGCGTATACATGTATATGAGCATGAGGTCGATGGTGGGAATAGTGGGAGGAGGAGGGATACGAATTCGCGAATTCATCACACACACATCGCAACTGAATTGGGCGCTTCGCATTGGCAGAATTATGCTTTAACAGTGCCCGCTCGTTTCTGGAAAGTATAAGGCATAATAATGTAATTTCATCCAGAGTTCCACAAAGTTACTTACTTTATAAATAATACATCACTACTAACCGGCGACGCTCATATTTCCCTATCAGAAACACCTATATAAGCTTATCAAGAATTTGTAAGAATTTTATAAGAAGTTAACAAAACGTATAAGAAAGAGTAAGCGACTTAAGACCCTAAAGCCTTTTAAGAAACCTTTAACAACAATAAGTGTCTTGTAAGATTTTTCGTCAGAAAAAAGCTGGAATCTTATAGGAAAAGACAATGCAGGATTCTTGTAAGAGTCTTATAAGGTTTCTCGTAAGAACAAAATTGGAATCTTATAAGAATGGATACTTGCAAGCAGGGTACCAAAGGCGACCAGGCAGTCAGATCGGCAACCCTGCTTGTGAGAGTATTGCATGCATTATAAGTATTTTCGTAAGAACAAAACTAGAATAGACCCTAGAACTCTTGTAAGATGTCTCATAAGAACTAAACTGCATGATATTTTATCAGAATAGAACTGTAGGATTCTTGAAAGAGTCTTGTCGTAAGAAAAAAACTTGAATCGTTTAAAGGGTCTTACATTGTAAGATTTCTCGTAAGCCGGAACAAAACTGGAATCCTCCAAGAATAGACACTAACGACCATTTGATAGAAGCTCTTCAGAGATAGAATTTAGAAAGAGGAGAAAAACCATGCATCCAGAAGGGTGATTTACCGTAAACACACACACACACTCAAACACCTGCACTGTTCAGTTCACACACACACACACCACAATCACTTCAGCCCGCACACACCCACGCACTGTTACTCCATTCAATCTGCACACACCACACCATACAACACTGTTTAGTCCTGACCACACACACACCATTCACACACCTCACTGCACACATGCACCCATCCCCACACACAGTTCAGTCCATACATGCATGCAACCATCTACACACTATGCACACACAATTCAGTTGATTTTGATTTGATTGATTGCATACATATAACACACATGCAAAAAGGCAAGTAGTGGCACGATGTGTACGTGCACTTACAAACTGCTTAAACATGGAAGGGATGTAACATACAAAAGGGTGAAAGGTCAACAGAACTAAGTCAGGTACGAAAAACTGTAATGTTCAATGAAGTGACAACATCTTGGGGTAAGTGGTTCCATATAGGTATCACACGTTCATGAAAAAATGCGCTCGGAATGCATGATGGGGTAAATGTTTGGATCGCAAGGATGACCTCGGATGGAATACGGCCTAGCCGGTTTGGTGAAAAAACTCTCAAAACGTGTATCAACCAGGTTATAATAGATCTTGTAGCACATGACAAGGTCGTAGAAGACTCTCACTCTAACACACACACACTGTTCAGGTGTAGTGGGTAGATATGTTCCTAGCATGTAGGTGTGTCCCTGGTGTGCAGATGTCTCCCTGTGTGTAGGTGTGCCCTTTGGTGTGTAGGTTTGGAGTTTATAGGTGGTTTGTCTCTACAGTGTAGTTGTGTCCATGTATAGGAGGGTCCCTATGTGTGGGTGTGTCCCTGTATGGTGCTTTGGTGTGTCCCTGGTGTGTAAGTGTGCCCTTGTTTTGTAGGTGTTGTACTCCGTCCTGGTGCGTAGGTGTATTGCTATGTTCCTGCATGTCGATATGTCTCTAGTATGCATATGTGTGCGTAAATGTATTGTACAGCGCATGCTTAGTGTGGTGGACTGCACAGTACATATGTAGTGTGTGGTGTCTAAGGAGGATTGAACAATGTGTGTGTGCTTGTGCATGTGTTTGTTGGGCTAAAAACTGCACTGTTGGGAATGTAGTAGACTGAACAGTGTGTGTTTAGTGTGGGATGGATATACATGTGTGCAGTGAAGTGTGCCTGATGAGGACTGAACAGTGTGTGTGTGTGTGTGTGTGTGTGTGTGTGTGTGTGTGTGTGTGTGTGTTTGTGGTTTGTGGACTTAACAGCGTGTGTTTGTGTGTGGTTCTTAGTGTGTGTGCGGTGAAGCCAAGGATGAGTAGGAATCTTAATAAGTATTACTGACCGGTAACCTTAGTTATATAGTTCTAAAACTTTCCATGTGATAACAGAAAGCAGATATAGAACTGAATCTTTAACCTTTGGTGTAGGATTATATTTCGATGATACTGCGTGAAGTGGGCGGTCGGCTCCGACACCCCCCCCCCCCTCCCCCTCCGAACCCCCCCTTCCCGCCTGTGCCGGATACGGGGCTGTAGTTTAGGTCAATAAGACTCAATATGAATAAACGGCTCGTACAAATGGTCCTTGTGTAATTAACTTCAAAAGGAACGCATGCACTGCCAAGATTAGAATTGTTTTCGAAATCAAGTTAAGCGATGGTAGCGCTGCGTCGTGGTTAGAACGATGCACTTAATAGTTATGCGACAGGGATATAGATATAGCTTCCATTACATTATTACCAGGCGATAATAATTAAACTATTAATTAGTCCGTTGTGTTTAACGGGGAAATCAGAGTTTCGACACAATTTCTTGCAATGTGATCGAGATGCCATAGATCACGTGGCACCATTAGCGTGGGGTATATAATGTATTATTATTTCACTATATACACAGCGCGCGCGACACCAGACTTCCCATTTTTTGAAAGAAAAGTGATTCATTCTATATAATCAATCATGATGGTAATAGGAGCCGGCGAAGAGCCACTGAAGCTTAGTCACATCATTCTACTCGGTATAGCTATTGGGGTTGCCTCCTTCGGTTACACTGAAGGTAAGCATCGCGCCGGGTCTATATTTTTGATTGGAAAGGTGTGGAGCATTAGCATTTCGTGATATGTGTTGTACTAGTGGTGGGCGCGGGTCGCTACAGGCTCGATACGATAAGCGGGGTACCTCCCCCTCTTCCGCTAAGCAGTCCCCCCCCCCCCCCCCCCCCCCCCTCTGTTCCCCCCCGTGCGGTATATATGGGATTTGTTTTGTGATATTGACGTTGCGCAATGATTAAAGAGAATGATTCTGTGCATGGAGCGGGCGCGAACGTGGATTATGGAGGGAGCT
>OY811982.1:622448-700552 GCA_963681505.1 Eunapius fragilis | reverse complement strand
AGCGCGCCCCGCTTTTCGTATCGTGACAGTTCCCCCCCCCCCCCCCCCCCCTGTATCTGCCCGTGCGGTATATATGGGATTTCTTTTAAGTGATATTGATGTTGCGCAATGATTAAAGAGAATGATTCTGTGTAGTGGGCGTGTACGGAGAACGTGATTATATGGAGAGAGAGAGCTAGGACCTTTACGAAAGAGGAATCTGATAGTACATCCGGTAGTAACCCCAACCACGGCATTTTTAGGCAGTTTCTGATTTCACAAAACGATGCCAGCATTTTACATCACATACTGCCAGGCAACGGTCAGTAAACCAACAGTATGGTCTATTATGACAAACTATGAGGTCCCATCGTCCTAATTGGCCACAAAACAGACAATCGAAGACTTCCAGACCCAAGGTCACCGTAGCAGCAGGCATCGCTAACGTGGCTGCTTCGTTGTCGTCTTTAGCAATCCAGCAACTCCAGCAACGTATGGGTGTTGCTCTCGAACCTTCGTGCTTAGCTGTTGCGTCTTCTCCACTTCCAATATGTGTGTCTGGCCTTTCCTCATCTTCCGCCGCTTCCTTGTGCGTTGGACCAAATTAAACTATCATGACGGTTAAAAATGGAATTTGGACAGAGCATTTTACACCTTACGGTCGGAATTTTTGAGTGGCATTTTTTTCGACAGGACTACGGCTCACATATTGCGAAAAGTAACAGCACACACATTGCTATAATAAGCCCTATTCATTGTAGTGTTAGGCCAGGGTTAGTGTTCTTTGTGTGACTCAATCCGATTGATCACTGCAACCCCCGCTAATGAGTTCACGAGGCCTGTCACGGCAAAAAATGTCCTACTCAAAGATTGTCCGGCGGACCAATTATGGCACTAATGGCAGCCATATTTGGTCCGGGACCAAATATGGCAGCCACATTTGGTCCGGGACCCAATATGGCAGCCATGTTTGGTCCTACCGGACATAATGTGGCTGTCATATACGGTCCCACCATGCCATATAATGCCAGGACCAAATATGGCAGCCATATTCTGTCCGGTAGGACCAAGTATGGCTGCCATATTTGGTCCCGGACCAAATGTGGCAGCGATATTTGGTCCGGGACCTAATGTTGCTACCGTGTACAATATCGTATATTACTTCAACTATTGCTAAAAGTGAAACATGCATGATAAACATGCATGCAAAAAAAAATCGGTCAGAGCACTGATGCAGTATGCATGTGAATGGATTCAAGACACAAACCCACTGTTGGGAAGCTGAAGATAATGACACGCATAAACCGTACAGTTCCATGCATGCACAATGACAACTGCATGCTTCAACAGTGTATTTGCATATTTGCTGAGTGCCTCAATTTTGATTGATCCATGGTGTCTTATCGATCGTATAGGATGCAGTAATATTATGCTTCTCAAGGCTTCCAACCAATTGTTTCCTCACTGCACTGCCTTTAGTCATAGACAGCTACATGTATACTCCTTTAGCCAACAACGTATAGGAGATGCTATTGCAAATAGCTCACAGTCATCATAATCTTGCTTACATGGACGGAGTGCAAACAATGTTTGCAATCTGGTTTAACATGCAGTGAACTAGATGCGCCACCTGATGCACTATCACATAGTCATATATATTTCTTCATCATCATGTATATGAAGATTCTGACCAGCATCTACAATCTGATCACCATGCACTTTAATTGTAATCATTTTATAATCTTCTGTTGTCAGCCCCATGCATGATACCCATGCAGTGTTGGACTTCATCTTTTCGAGCCATGCAGAGGAACATAACTTTCTCCTTCAATTATTACTATTTTGTCGCATCAGTTTATCAAAAACAAAAAGTATTTCACTTTGTTGAATTTAGTTTCCTCCCTAGGAAAAAATTCTGCATGGAGAATGCTTAGGCTTAATTCTTTATGAATACTGAAGTTCTTGCAGTACATGCAGTAAATGTTGCATCCATTGCAGTAGCCATAGCTAGCTAGGAATTAAGAAAAAGCTAATGTATAGGCTCATCGTTTGTAAGTGATAGAGACGCAGCTAGCTGATCATTGTGATGCATGGGTTACCTAATGCAGGTGATCTATGTCAGGAGATGGACAAAATAATGTATCAGAGGTTGATGGTGATTAAAGTGAAGCATACAGGTTGTGTGGTGACTCTGTATTTCGTTGTTGGTATTCAGAATAGGTCTTTGTTTTCATCTGCACACATCTCTCTAGTATTCTCTGATGCAATTGCATGTGCTTTCACATTTCTAAATGCATGCGCTTTGCGTAGGACCGTTCGTGGCAGGGGCGGACCAAATTTTGACCCGGACCAAATATTTCGTGACAGGCCCTACATGGAATCTTATTAGACGGCGGTTTATGTAAACCACCCATCATCCCAGAAAAATAATGTGCATGTATTAAAAACTATTAGCTGAGGAGAAAACACCTGAACGAAATGGCGGTTTTCTTTTATAGCATGGTATTTTCTATGTCCACGGTGATTAAGGCAGCTTGAATATTTCTTCAGCAGCTAACACCCAGACAACTAAAGTGGCATAAATAAGCTGCAGCAACCCATGCATTCATGTAAACCACCTTCATATTAAACATGCATGCTGAGTAGATACACACATAAAGTACATGTACGTCCTTTATGTGCATCTTGTGCACGTGATATGGCCTGTGGGCAAAAGTGATGAACATACATGTTTCTACACGTACATGAACTTCATGGGTGTATCTACATGCGTAGGTGGTTTACATGTATGGGCTGTTGCAGCACTTTTATGCCACTTTTGTTGCCTGGGTGTAAGCTACTGGAGAAATATGCAAGCTGCCTTAATCACCGTGACATTGAAAATACCCTGCTATTACAAGAAACATGGTAAATGCATGCATGCCATTCCATTCAAGCGTTTTCTGGATGGGTGGCTCCAGCGGTAGTTATCACCAGTGTTGCCGCGGTCAGCCGCGATCGATCCGGTCACGATCACTGCGAACCGTATACCGGATCATCCCGGTCACACTCGTGGATGATAGCTGACCCATCCTGTCAAAGTTGACGGTTACCGGTAAAATCTAGACGTTTACGGACGAACCAGATGCTTGAGTGTTTGATAAATAATACTTACATGTATATTAACCTTTAATCTCCAGGCAGTGCATGGTCCTAGATCTAGACCGTTAGCGGTCCTAGATCTAGGACCATGCACCATATTACAGCTTTGAAATTAAACATTGTAGTTTCGAACTTAATATTTTATTATGGTCTCCAATCATATATTTGGATAAATATTAGTTAAGAAGAACGCTCTTTAACAATTCATTTATTTTCTAATATTACTGCAGCAAAATGAGTTAATTGCAAAAATTGGTGAATAAAGTGGAGACAATGAATCGGTTTCTTTGTTTGCTTGTAACTTCACACCCATATGTGCTCTTTTTCAGGGGAACACATATTTAAATTAGTATAACACTGCTTTATAACTGCATTCATGATTTATGCATACTTTATGCTCCAATCCCTATGTGTGATGAATTAGGTTTGAGTGACATTTATAAATGATGCCATTTACATGACGAGCAAAATTAGCATTCAGGAGGAGAATTTTTATAATTGACCTAGCCAGATCCAATCCTGTATGGTTCTGCTAGTTAGAGCTCTCTCCTCAAATTAATTAACCAATTACATGTTGTGATTTTAATATGCAAGTTTTATGAATTAATTATGTAGTTATTTATAAAGAGTTAAACATGGACTTTAATAAACATTTTTAAAAAGCAGTAATCTAATGTAATATATATATATGTATATTCTGTACAAAAATTAGGATTTAACTCTTTCTCACTTATGAAAATATGAAAAACAGATATCTGACAATACCAGCACCATAAATGATTTGCATGCATTTTTTGCTTACATATGTTAGTTAAATGATATCAAATATTGTTGGAATGTAATGAATACAATTACAGATGTATTACAATGTTATTCAATGTTGCTAGTGGCTAAGGTGTATTTTTATCACTGATAGACAAAGCAAGTATGGAAAACTGGTACTATTGTGTTAAAAAAAACATTGCTTCAACCAACACATAGAAGCATTTCAAATGGCAGGTTGTGCACCCAAGTAAAGTTGATGTAGTTTTCATTTGAAGGAAATTCATATTGATCCTGCTCCGGGGGAATCAATTCTCCTTAGATACCCAGCAGCATATTTACAATTACTTAAACCTGGTGTATCATGCAATGATAGGCATGGCAACAACATTGGGGCAAATCAATGGATGTATGGATACCAAGGAATGGTGAATTCATCAAATCATTGTGGGAATTAAACAACTTCTGAACCTCTGAAACTGAGTAAATTTGAGCTAGCGGAGAAAAATGCAAATTATTTGTACGTAATATCTTGAAAAAAATTGCATCGACGGCGAAGTTCTTTCCCATTTTCGCGGTAATGCCCGCAAATTGATGGATGCGCAACGTTTGGATGCTTTTATCTCGTGACGCAAGATAAAACATAATAGAGAAAAACCATTTCTAAGTAGCATAGACTTATCTAGATAAGGCATAGCTGTTTCAGAATTTTCAAAACAGGCGTTCCTTATTTTCAGCAGCTTAGTTAGCGTCCTAGATCTAGGACGATCGTCCTAGATCTACGACGGTTGAAGATTAAAGGTTAATAAACACACATGAACAATAATTTAAATAGCCTGCTTTTATAAGTTGAAAAGTTAGGTTATACGTTTAAGTTTTTGTTACATCGAAGAACGATGACTCTTTCCACCCTTCCTCCATTCATGCGCCATCTTTTTCTTTCCATGATCAGTTTTAGCTGTGAGAATACTCTCTCATGCAGAGGGCGCACTGTAAGCTGGAATACAGCCAGGTACTTGAGAGTTATGAACATCAATCAGATGTTTTTACATCCTTGTAGTAGACCCATCACTGCGAGGAATCCAACGGTTTCACCTTCCTTTTGGCATAAAGCACACAAAGCCCATTTGTCACAGTTAGCGCGAGGAGAGAGCTTATAGTGCTTCCACAGCCACACGTTCAAAAACTTAGGACCAGAAGGATGGAATGTACCCTTAACGTCAGCAGGTTTCAGTACTGCACTAGTAGGGCCGCACTGTTTCACTTTCTTAGCAGCAGGAGGCTCTCCCGCACCACTGACTGATATGTCATCTGATTCAGATCTGGGTCCTGCAGATTGCTCCATCCGGAAGACTGAGGACTTAAGCGCTAGCGCCAACGTATATATGGTCTGTAATAGATCCCTGCGCACAAACGGCAATATCAAGAAAAATCAATGCATGTGCTTTTATATAGTGTTCACCAAACTGGCATACACATGTAAAATGATGTAATCACATGAATGCATGTGCTTGTCAGTAGCAACACCTCACTGGCAGGGGCAGGCTTTTGGCTGCTCTTGCTGAGTTGTTCCAGAGATAATACATTATCTCTGGTTGTTCACATCTCCATGCTGGTCCTGCATGACAGGCTCCGATCACGAGTACTGCAAACTGTATACCGTATTAATCTTTTACGGTTCCCGGTTATTATACTGGCGGTTTAGTGATTCGCGACCAGTATTACGTCATGCATTTTTCTGGCGGATACGGTCAGGCCAACCGTATCGGCTGATTGCCGGTGACACGTAGAACTAGGGACCCATAGAACTAGGGATCCCCGGCCCTAAATCTCCGTAGAATTGGGGACCCCCGGCCCTAAATCTACGGAGATTTGGGGTCCCCCCGTCCCTAAATCTCTGGATAATTGGGGACCCCTTCGTAGAATTAGGGACCCCGCCTGCCTCCTCCCTCTTAATTCCACCTAACGAGTTTGATTAATTATAAGCGCATGTTAGTCGGTATTTGACGTTAGGGCAGGTGTGTCTCTTGTTGTGACACATCAGTAACGACGTGGGCACGTGCATACACTAATAGCTGAATTTGTTTCCGCAAATATATCGAATTTTTATTGATATATTATGGGTATATATAAGCTCTGAGTATACGCTACATGACAATCATTAAACGCACTTAATTTTCACGGTGGTGACATTCATTCCAGTACAAAATACAAACAAAACTAAAGAAAACATGTTCTCACTGAATTCAACATTTAAATGGGTTCAAGAACAATAGATATGAGACAGTGTAAATGTTCATATCTATTGTTCTTGAACCCATTTCTGAATCAGCCTTGACAATTTTTGCACTTCCACATATAGTTTGACTTCTTACAACTTCTCTTTGATATAGATTTGTCGCATTCTATATGAAACCTCTTCTGACAAGCACAGCATTCTATCATAGCCTCTTTTTTCTCTCATTCGACAGTAGCAGTAAACTGGAATTGTTTCTTCTGCCAGAGGGTTTCTTTTGCCTCTTTGCATGCTTGGAAACGTGGCGTTTCTAAGCAATTATATAGGTGTTTTCTCATCTCTTTGTTGTTGTACTTAATGCTCGATACATCCTCACCACAGCATGAACTTGTAGCAAATGTTATAGCATATACGCTGCAGTCAAAACTATTACATTGCTATTCTCCATTACTGAATTGTACAGCATTGAATGGTTTATCTGTAAAAAAAGCGCATATCTGATCCTTAGTAATACTAGAAAGAGGGGAGTGGAGGCTGTCGTAAAGACTGATGTGAGATGATTCTAACCTACTGTTGAAACTGTCACCCAATGGTTATCATCATTATGCAGTATATGTATAAATTCTTTTCTCATGATTTCATATGTCAAACTGTAGCCCAATAAGGTATTTTGCAGCCCAGGAATACTATAGTGCATTTGGAGCATATACTGTGCTGCAATAACAATGCTATCATCAAGCCATCCAGTTTCTGATATAAGAATTTCTTTGTGCTTTTCGTAGCTATTTTTAATCATATGGACTCCTTGACGTTTTTTTCTTCTTTTAGATGTCATAAATGAGGCAATCCTGAAGTAGTAATTTTAGCTTGGAGATCATTTTGGGAATATAGTATAACTCTGCTTTCAGGTATTGCAGATACTGCAGCTGCGTAAGAAGGTAATTAATTTGCTTACCTTCTAAAATATCATATTTTTTTATCAATACTTCTTTCCCTCACATGATACACCCACTGGCAGAAGTCATCAAGTTAATTGAATACATCTGTAAATAGTGCTTTTCAAAAATGCTAACAGCTGTTATTTCTGCTTTGTCTCCAAATGCATTCCACCATAATCTCAAATTTTCAACTGCCTCATCAAAGCTGTAATCGAAACCTGAATACTTTCTTTTAAAGTCCTGAAACTGGGCCTCAAGGTCATCATTCACGATTACAAAACTCCAACCACACACTTTGCGTAATGAAGTTTCTTCATTACATGTGCGATACTGGATTTCTAGAATCTGTTTCAGCTTCATCATTGTCATTACTTTTAGCATCTGCTTCTTTATTCATCATTGCATGCAAATCATTCTCATTTGTAAACTTTCAAGCTTTTAATATTAACTTTTGTCTTTATAACTGTTCCTCACACCTTTGCCAATATATCTGTATGGACCAAGCCAACGATCATCCATTTTACCGCCTATGCGTTGTTTTTGAAGAGTGTTCTCTTTCAATTCTTTTGTACCAATCTGCAGTACATTTGGCATGTGTTTTCGATCATACAATTCCTTCTGCTCTGATTGGGCAATCAGTATGGATGAACTAGTGGCTTCATAAAGTTTCTCCCTTGTCCTTAAATGGGCTTCAATTGAGGTCATTCTCCTGTGAACATGTGACTCCTCATTTGGTATAATTTCATTGTCAATAGGAAGGCGCATCTCTTTTTGAAACAGCAAAAAATACGAAGAATACTTTGTTGAAGCTTGTCTATATAGATGTCCTGTAGCCCATCAGAACTGTTTCAATCTTTAAATCCCAATTCTTCTGATCTTGATCCACCATCTTTGACAAGCACCAAGACAGGGTCTGATTAAAACGTTCTGTAAGACCATTATTCTGGGAAACAAAGCAAACAGTAATTTTCATAATGAAAAAGTATTAAAAATAAATACCTGTGGATGGTAGGCACTACAAACTCTGTGTTCAGTCTTAGTAATCAAAAAAAGTTCTCTCGTTATCTCATTGAAAAATTATCTACCTTGATCAGTTATTACAATTTCAGGAGCTCAAAAGCGACATTTTAGTGATAAGATGTATATAGCAATTGAGTTTAGTAATACTACTTTATCTTACCGAGTACATAAATCTAGCCACACTAACTGCTGTCTTGTCTTGAAGTGCTGTTGCTTCTGCACATTTTGAGAAGTAATCAGTTAAGGTGATGATATTTTTACTAGATGATTGCCAGGTGACGTTTCAGGTTGCGGACCAATTAAATCCATCCGAACTTGGTGCCAGATTTGAGCTTTAACAGGAATAAGATGTAGAACTCCAGCTGAAGCATCAAGCTTTTTGTTGTTTCTCTGACAACGGTCGCATGAGTTCACGTAATTACAATACATGGTCACAATCATACGTATGATTTCACATCTGCATATACAGCCCAGGCCAGTAGTGCTTCGGTGCTATAGTACTAGTTGTCCTATTAACTCCGAAGTGACCATCGTCATGGGTTATTAAGGAGACAATCCTCTGCCGCTGATCTATATTCTCTACAACAAGTCGAGCAGCGCGCGTTTTGACAACCATCGTCTACTTGTTGTATGCACAAAAAGAGAAGCAATGTGATGTTACATGCTTGAGACTGCAAAACGTTTTTCGATTCTCACCTAGTATAAGTCAGCGCCTTTTACGGCAAAAAATTTGGCCCGCTTTCATAACGCTTGCTTGTCCGATTTCGAAAATGTCGAAGGATACACGCCTTGTAAAAAATATTGGTGTATCTCTTCAAAGAAAAAGCGCCCGTCTTATTTCTCTTCGTCACTCGCTATATGTGTGCTACCACGTGCTTACTAGAAGTGTATGATGTAAATTTATAAGGGTCCCCATACCTACGCAAGGGTCCCCAGTTCTACGTTAAATTGGGGGCGCGGGATTCCCTATTCTACGGGGTCCCCATTTCTACCTGACACCGGTCTTCACGCCGGTTGACGGTCCAACCGCGGCAACACTGATTATCACATTCGCAGCAGCGGAAAGTTAATTACTTTTACCTGGTACAGAAGAAACTGTTGGTGTACTTAGCAAACCCGCCTGTGTTGACTATGCTCCTCTCTAAATGGAATTCGATGTTTCTAAGCGGCTTTGCTGTGAACTTAATAGCGCTTCGTAATCCACCCCTTTTCAAACCCGCGTATAAACAGTGAATTCCATTTAGAGAGGAGCACAGTCAACCACAGGCGGGTTTGCTAAGTACACCAACAGTTTCTTCTGTACCAGGTGAAAATAATTAACTTTCTGCTGCCGCGAATGTGATTATAACCGCTGGAGCACGCGGTTCCTGTACATAAGTAACCCGTCTAATGAGATTCCCGGACCATTATATAGCGGGGTAGCAGCGATCGATTGCGTCACGCAAAGAACACAGACTAACCCTGGCCTAACATCACAATGAATAGGGCTTTTTCTCGCAATGTGTGAGCTGTTACTTGTCGCAATGTGTGAGCCGCTACTGCATGTACTGGAGGGGGGAACAGTGGAAAACTACAGCTATTCGTTGCATACTTGTGGCGCTGGGTTGTACAGTGCCCGCTCGTTTATACGAAAAGTATCAGCTCGATTATACGGAAAAAATATGCAAAAGGAAAACTGTCAGTGTTCTTTGCCATAAGCTATATCTATACTACTAAGGACTTCTGGCTGACTTTCATATTTACCACTAATTACATTCCTCATGCCAAATGTAGTGAACCAAACAAAAAAAGCTATCCAATTGATTTTTAAGAGACATCCTTCTAGCAACGCCCTTTCTTTGAGCTAAGTTGAAAGACTTGCACATTTCGCACACTTATATTGTTTTTCATACATCTAACTAATGTGCGCATGCATTAATAATTGATCATGAACATGTATAGTGGTAATCATTGGTACAATATCAGTGTGTTGAGTCTGCCGTGTACCATTATTGATGGCAATATGGTGTACGGTAAATGATTAACATGTGATACTAGCTTGGTTTGCGGACACTTTCTTTTGGAGGCACGGCATGACGTCAAGCTCCTGTAACTTATGCATTATGGACAATGTTTGCTTGCGCGTGAATGCAAATTTTCTTAAACATTGGTAGCTCTTTGGAATTAACACGTTGAGAGTCTGTTAACTATTCTAATGTTTAATGACATAAGGGTTGGTGTACCAACGAAAGGTGTACCGCCTACCAAGCACAGGACATGCTAATCATCACCGTGACTTGCGGTACACACCAAAATTGCCATTTTTGCCATCAATAACGATGGAAAGTAAACGGCAGACTAATCACACAGACCTGCAGATACACATGACAAGAGCTAGGGTCATTGCATGCAGTATTGTGTGGTTATGACTGCAGTGATACAAGTGATGAAACTGATTTCAGACCACCTGTTATATCTATTAATTTATTCCATTGGTGGATTATTAATTCAGATCCATGCATTGTGTACAGTACCAATACTAATGTGTGCATCTTCTCCCTTCAATCCCTCCCCTCTTCACCTCCCTCATTCAGCCACTGAAGTCACTGCTCCTCTACGTCTGGTGGGAGGCTCCACCTCCAGCAGTGGTCGTGTAGAAGTGCAGCACAATGGAGAGTGGGGTACAGTGTGTGATGACTCCTGGGACATCAATGATGCTATTGTGAGTAAGAGATATGGAGGAAGTGCAGAAGGGAGAGAGAGGGTGGGTGAGAGAGGAACGGAGCGAAAGGAGTGGGAAAGGAGATGTAGGAAGTGAGGAAAGGGAGAGGGGGAGAGGAAGGCATGGAAGAGGGAGATAGGAAGGGGAGAGGGAGTGAGGGAAGGGCTGGAGGGAGGGAAGCTAATGGTGAGTATGTAAGGATAGAATAACGCAGTATCTAAATCATGCTGCATGGTAATAGCATGTTGGGTCTCTGCATGTGCATATATACATTATTTTCCGCTATTTTTATCCTCCTCCTCTTTATCCTCCTCCTCCTCCTGTGAATTACACTGGTACTTAATTGCTTTAATAGCTGAATCTAAGTGACGAGAAAACTAGAGTCTATATTTAGAATAAAAGAAAATGTAATAGTCCTGTATGTGTAGGACATTACGTTGTTTATCAATGTGCCAAAAATAGGAACATTTCCCCTTAATATTAGACCACTATATTGCCTTGCAATCCTTTATGCCACCATCTTTCTCATAGAGAATGTTTTATCACTTGTATAATAGATGTACTTGTGAAGCCGACAGTATGCGTGCAGCCCGCACTCTTTACGAAGAGAAGCAATTGCTATGGTGCATGCCGTTCGATAAACATAACGAGTATAGCCTACTGATAATAATTCACTGACTCGCACTCCGATGAGAGAGGGCGAGTGGAGCGTGGCTACCTACTCCAGGGGCGGATCCAGGATTTCAGGAAATGGGGGGAGATCTAATAATGATTTAACATGGAGCGGGGGCATGTCCTTACGTGCTATCTAATACTGGTTTCCAGTGGTGCAGAGCGCCCGGGGACATTATGCACTAATGCCCCCGTCCCCCTCCCCCCCCCCCCCCACTCACTGCTAATACATGATTTTCAGCTCAGAACTCATACGAAATGTTGGGGGGGGGGGAGGGGGGGAGGGGGGTTGCTGGCCCGGTACGAAACTCGTTGAACTTCGTGGATTTGCGCTGGCGCGATAATCTCTCGTCCATTTTGGCACCTCCTATTCCTTGCGCCCGGGGACGTATTCCCCCTCCCACAGGTGGTTCCCGTTCGCTTATTTGAATTTGTTGCTATCGCATACGTTAACGTATATGTCATGAGGTCACGTTGCACTCACGAATTGAAGTTTATATTCGGACTACTACATCAAAAAAAGTGCGCGACAACGAGGATGGACGATCCCCTTTATCTCTTAATGCAAGAACAAATAACTTTAATAGTACTGCTGGTGGTGGGGGCAGCACTGGTGGTGGGGGCAGGGCTGATGGTGCAGGCAGGAGCGCCGGTGGGGGCAGCGCTGGTGGTGCCGGCGGGAGTAGCTGCTGGTAGTGGTGTGGGCAGTGCTGCTGGTGGTGGTGGCAGAAGCGGGGCTTCTGGAGGTGGTGGGGTGAAGGGGAGAGGAGTTGGAGGATGAATGCACTCTTCCTCCTCCGACCCCTCGTTGGTGAAAAACCCGCAAAGGTCGTCAGCCATCTACATATACGTAACAGAGAGTATGATTAAATTTTTACTTCTTTATTTTTTAAAGCAAAGTGCAAAGCTAGCCTTTACACATCCACATAGAGTATTAATTTTTACCTCTTTTTGCTAGTGGATGAGTGGCTTTTATACCTGCAAAGCCTTAACACGTGTGCAGACTGTGCTATAATTATATTAGTCCAATTCCATCATATTAATGACAGGGAGGGAAGGGGTGTATGTGTGTCAGTTGTGCTAAAATTCTATTGGTCAAATTTGATCCAGTAAAAATGGTCCCATCTAAACATGGAGGTGTAGCCTACTGTACATGCAGTTAAGTTGTATAGATGGGTAGTGTGGGAACTAAGGAAGTAGACTACATGGCAGTACATGGCAGCATGTAGATCGATCGATAAGGATATGTTCTCAGGTGAGGTCATATCTGTGGACAGGGTCTGCAGCTTTATAAGTGTGGGCAGAAGGTCTGTTTTTATTTCACTATACATAAATGCGAGTGTGCTGCTAGAAGTACCTGATGGTGGCTTATCTTACTTACTGCTGCACAGGCAGATCACTACCCCTAGGAATAGCTTTTTCAAGACCACCATTATACTCCATTGGTGCATGAGATTTGGGTTCATACAAGGAGTAGCTATATGGGAAAAGGATATAGTTGCAGCTATTTAGTTCTCAGCCCTTGCAACTGTAACTATATTCATACAGTTGCAACATTCACAGTACATGGCTAGACCATAGATTGTGTTATACTATCTATGGCTAGACAAAGAAGTCTTCAGATAAGGAAGCTTTATCAGATTAAAACACTACTGTACACACAGTTGAGTCACCATGCATGCTTAACATGTGAAGTGAATGGTTTTGTGCAGATCCGTGCTGTACATAGTCGGGCGGGCCCTACTACCCACAGGTAGTAGGGTGACAAGCCCGACCAAACGCGGTAGTAGGGCCGCCCGACTATGCTGTACAAATGCTGCATGCACAGCTTTTTAATGTTAATACAACATGCCATAACATACCTTTGGGTGGTAGTGGTAGTTCTGTGACCTCTGCGGTACCGCGTCCTCTCGGCAGCACATTTAGCCAATCAGACAGTGGGATCATTTCAATACCGACTCCTTTCAGATGCTTTAATGGTAGCTGATATTTCTCCCTATTAGCAGCGCGATTTCCCTCGAGATCCTCTTCATATCGCCGCCTTTAGTTTTAGCAGCACGGTTCTCCTCGAGGTTCTTCATATCGCCGCCTTTTAGCAGCACGGTTTTCCTCGAGGTTCTCTTCATATCGCCGCCTTTTAGCAGCACGGTTCTCCTCGAGGCCTCTTCGTATCGCCACCTTTTAGCAGATCGCTTAGATTCAATATCGGCCTTGTAGTTGTCGCATACAGAGGCCTTCTTCATTTCGGGATCGGCCTTGTAGCTGTCGCGTACAGTGGCCTTCTTCTTTTCAGGATCGGCCTTGCAGTTGTCGCGTACAGAGGCCTTCTTTTTTTTGGGATTGGCCTCGTATTGCTTTTGGAGGTATTCCGCTCGTTGCTTAGATCTCTTCTTTAGCATTTTTAGAAAAAGAACATCACTATTAGCCAAAGTAACATATTAAACTGGAACACCAAATAAATTTAGTGCAGGTTAGAGTATTTATAACTGCCTAAAATTATTAATAAATAGAACTTGATATATGTATGACTATATGACATGTAAGGATAACGTGCCGGTAAATTTCGAAGCGATTGATACTATTCCCATCCTCCAAAACCGTTCCTAGCACGAGTTATACCTTCCTAAGAAGAAGAAGAAGAAGAAGACGACGACGACGACGATGGAGAATTATTTTAGGACTGGGCACGAGAAACAGGAAATTGTTTGTTTCTCTATAACCACACCGTTTTATGACACGGAACAAACGTAGAACTGTAGGTCGTTGTGCTCTCATTCCATCGGGATAAAGAGATAAGCGATCCGTTTCTCCGTTGTCCCTCCAGACGCTAGTGAAGTTTTATTAATGACATTCATCAACCCTCAATCAATCCTATATTGAACCTGCTGCCGCAGGTTCAGATTCGGACTATAACATCAAAAAAAGTGCGCGACAACGGGGGGGGGGGGGGGGGGGGGGGGGGCACCTACACCCGCCTCTGTCCCTTTACGCCACGTTCATTTCCTATATCCCACTTACTTTCTCCTGATCAGTAGTGAGTATTTTGTTAAGCGCACTTTTATCTCAGGTGGTGTGCAGACAGCTGGGATATATTGGAAGAGTTATAGCCTCCACCAATGCAGAGTTTGGTCAAGGCGATGGAACCATCTGGATGGATGATGTGAGATGTGCCGGCTCAGAGACATACCTGAACCAATGTCCCTTCAGGGGATGGGGCATCCACAACTGTGGGCATGATGAAGATGCAGGAGTAGTGTGCCAAGGTATGTGTGTATGTGTGTGTGTGTGTGAGTTGTGTGTGGAGTGGTATTGTGTCATGTTGTGGTGTGTGTGTGGTGGATATGGCTCAGTTGAGCAAAATCACCCTTCTGAAGACAAGAAAAGGAAAGTAACTCTTGCATTGAAATGTGTGGTCAATAATAGAATTAGTGGCCTATAGCTTTGTGATGGATGGATGGGTCAATTTAAGTTATTAAAAGAGGCTCTTATCAGTTGCCAGAAAATCAAACATTTGAAACCTTGATAAACTAACCAGAAAGGGTGATATCTGAATGGATTGGACCACCTGTTAATCATAGATTGATCAGGTGCTTACTTAAGTAAGAATTTGCTTACTTAAGTAAGCAATCTTTAGCCCAAGATTACCAAAGCCCACGGATCGCGTATGATATTGAAATGGTGATTTTTGTATTATAGAGGAGTTAAAGTTTTAGCGCCTCGTAACTCTGGCTCAAAAAGAGCTTGCCTTACGAGTACATATGCGTAGAAAAAAAGTTACGCGCTCTAATGATACGACATAGATAGAAACTAGAAAATGCTTTTATTTTATCCGGAACGCCGAGAAACTGCTTCGGCGGGGAGAGAATAACTGCCTGTGTGTATTGAAGCCAAGAAGGCGAGTGGTCTTTGACCCTCATTAACCCCTACGACATGTATTCTAATTATTCGTGCGACATCCCTAACATTGCATGAAATACGTAAAAGTAATAGTCTGGGTACGAGACATATGGCTGCGTAATTTTGTGTGTGAGCAGTATTTTGCAGGTTTTAGCAGTCCTCTGAAAATAGAGAACATGAAAAAACCACATATTAGGTTCGTCCATCGATACGCAGTACTATCGTATGAAAGACGACGTAAGTAAAGTGTGTTATAGGCCTCGTATCGCTTTTAACAAAATAATAAACGGGTTATTGCACACTTACTTGTTTTCATACATGGCATGGCCATAACTAGAAGAGTGAAGGCAAAATCTACGTACAGTAGTGGTGCAATATGAGTGGTGATACAGTAGTTTAAATTTGAACCTCTGGAAATACTTTTTAAGCACGAAACCATCGATTCTAGCTTGCTTACTTAAGTATGCGTCACGCGTAACGTAAGTAAGTTCGTACTGATCAATCTATGATTAATACATGTATCTTTAATTGATGTGTAGAGCCACTAGATTGAATTTACTTTTGGTAGATCATTAGTAAGTAATAAAACAATTCTCTATACGAGAAAGTTGGTGGTATATAGGAATCAAAGGTGATGGTGGAGTATAATGCAAGGGACCAAGGTTTCTGATTGAAAGGGAAAAATGAAATAGACCTGTATTAAAGGCATGTTGTCGTATTTAAATGTGCGTGCTAATATAGGTCTGTTTCATTTTTCCTTTTCAATCAGAAGCCTTTATCCCTTGCTTTATACACCACCATCACCTTTGATTCCTATATACCACCAACCCTCACACAGAGAGAATGGTATTATTACTTGTTTCCTAAATTTTTCTGGTGGATTTGGTAGTGTATTTAGTTTTTGAAACCCAGGTAGCAAAAACGTCAACTTGCGCGATCATGACAGTTTTTTTTTTTAAATCTGTGAGCTGTACCATACACTAGTCCCCAGACTACCTCCAGGACCAACGGGTAATAAACGTTACAAAAGCGAAGCCATAGGATAAATGCCACCTAAAACCTAAAGGCCGACATACACGGGTCGACACTTCCTGCCGATTTATCTCCTGCAACTGGGTAAAAACTCCGTAAAACTTTTGTTTACTGAATTTTCACCCGTATTCATTTGAGTTGCAGGCGACAAATCGGCAGGAAGTCGACTCGTGTGTATCGGCCTTTTGTCTATTATCAGATAAATTATGCACCACAATAAACTTACTGTAACGTACCGTTGGTCAGCAGGGGCGGATACAGAAATTCTGGAAGTAGGAGGGGGGGGGGGGGGTGGGGGTCCGACATGAATAATCAACAGGGGAGGGGGGAGGGAGGGGTGTGCCCCCTCCCGCGGAAGCGTTTGGGGGTACCGCACTTGTGCACTCACGCTGTTAAATCAAGGGCGGCGGAAGAGGGGGGGGGGGAAAGGGGGCTTTAGCTCCCCCAAATATGTATATATAAAATAAAATATGTAAATATAAAATTAGCGATCGATCGGACGATGATATGCTGCCGCGTATATAAGTACATGTACTGAATTAACATGTCTTATGTACTTGGCGTCCTCCCGGGAGATTCACGTTCTGCCAGTTTGACATCCAATTTACATTTCACAATGCATACTAGTCGTATAGAGCTTGGCCCGAATTTCCAGGCTCTAATTATTTTTCTCTGGTCCCAAGCAGACCCAAGCCAGAACGTCAAAGTGAAGCTATTCCATCGCGGTACGCGTAGTTTGTACAGAAGATTTACATAGAAACCACGCATATCGCGATCTAATAGTTTCACTTTGAAACCGGATCAAAGAAAAGAATTATACCTAAAAGTTCTTGGACAAGATTCTTGCCAAAGATCTTGATCAACTTGCCCAAGATCTTTCCCAATTTGCCCAAGACTTGCATGCCCATCTGCCAAGATCAAGTTCTGGCCAAGATCTAACCCTAGATATGGCAAGATCACGGCCTCCTGGCAAGATCTCGGCCTCCTGGCAAGATCTTGTCCTCCTGCCAAGATCTTGTTCTTCTTGGCAAGAATCTTGCCCAAGAACTTTTTGCTGGGTTTCGGGCCAAACTGTTATGGATAAATTTTTTTTCTAAGCACCGCAGTAGGCAAATGTAGCCCCCGAGAGGAGATCCCGGTACATTAGACACTAACGCCACTGATGTTGCCGTTAATTTTTCCCCTACTAACGACGAACGCACCAGATACGTTGGTACTGTATTTTTACCGGTAATTTGAAACAAAATTCATGTTCTCATGAATATAATTATCGTTTGCTCAGTTTAGCCCCCCAAATATGATATGCTTCCGCCGCCCCTGTGTTTGCGGCTGGACATTTAGTTTGATAATTAGAGCGTTACGATATATGGTGTAGAAATCATGGCGGTTAACCTCATTATCGACACCATGCATGTGTTCAGCGATGTGCCTTGCTAGATGGTGTTATTATAAACATATGCAGTAGTGCCAGCAATCAGCTGGCTACAAAGACACACACCTGAAACGATAAATTACGCTTTCCAATTAATACACGCGCCACGTTTTCATAGGCATATGAGGTACGGCAAGATCGAATAGGTATGAAAGATGCGCGAATTGCATGTAGCTGCCAACATGCAATGTGAAAGCTTCAAGTATACATGTAGTTGGTTTATGTCGTCCACTAAGCGCGGCCGACTGTTTTCGGCCTGAAAGCGCTGCCTGTTTGAATAATCATGACACGTACAATGGAGTATCATTTCCAACACGTTCAGCTCAGAGGCGTAGGAATGTATTTAAGATTGGGGGGGGGGGGGGGGGGGGGGGGGGGGCGACTTTGTAGAAATAATTACGTATACATTTTAAATTGCCAATCACACGCATCTACATGTCCAAGACAAATAGTTCAATGCGGTCCATGATTGTGATATATATAAATGCAGCCAAACATATTAATAACCTAAATAGCAATGTTTATTGAATTGTTGGCTATTGGTGCCACTTGTTTGATCCAAAGAAACTAATCCTTCTGTCTTTTGCTGTTGAAAAACTTTGAGCTATTTCTTAAGTTGGATTCATCAGTTTATTCTTTATAAATATGCAAAAGCATAACATTGTTTAGCCTCTCTTGTGTCATGGTAGATCTTAAATATGTTTTCATGCGCTAGCTGTAGGACTGAAAATGGTCTCTCATCAGTTGCCGAAGTTACAGGAATGGTCATGTACAACTGGAGCAATGAAAAAACTTCGTTAAACATATTCTTGATCACAAGAGATTCATTGAATCAGGAACTTACGATAGTAGTTCCTGATTCAATGAATCTAAGGTGGTTATTTTAATGTTTTGTTCCAGTCTTCAAACTGTTTGCTTTTAGAGAACAAAAAAGTTCGTGTCTTTCCTCGTCCCCATGCCAATTCTTCTCCGTCGTCGTCGTCGTCGTCGTCGTCGTCGTCGTCTTCTTCTTCTAATTCTCGGGTGAGTATAACTCCGGATAGGAATGGTTTCAAAGAGCGCCAATTTTACCAATCGCTTTAGAATCTCCTGGATTGTACTAATTGAGGTCACATGCACTCTTTATGGAGTGGCTGTATAATGCGTTAGACTTTACAAGATCTGGAAGCATGGATAGTTGTACCTGCAGTCGCTCAAGGTTGAGATCTTTGGAATATAGGGTTGAGACTTCATCAGGTATTTGACATGCTTGGCCAATCCGAATTCAAAATAGCTGCTTCAATAAGTTCAAATACCAAGTCAGGAGCATCTCGTACTGGTTTGCTTTGCCGACTTATGTCCTGAAGGATGAAGGTTAAAGTAGTTAACCGCAGTTAATGGCAAGGGGGTGTACCCCGACATGACCGCCGGGCGTGACGTTTGAGTATATTGATGCGGCGCGCCGGCGCCGGGCGGCTAAGCCACGTGTTCTCGCGTCGGCACCCGCGTTGTCAGTTCGGTTCCTATATTACTTCCATGGAGGCCTTTACTGCTGAACAAAGGGAGTACTTGGAGCGGCGATTCACACAGCTGACTGCTGCGATGGTTAGGCCAACTACTTCTGACCAGGGGCCATTCTCGGCGAGTTCTGCTGACCCCCCAGCTAATGACGATAATGGTAAGCACGTTTGTTGCCACCTTCTCCATGGGCGTACGGTGCGTGGCACGAGTATAGGCCGTTGAACGTAATTCGTCGGAGCTAGCCAGGCATTGAACGTAGCTCGTCGGAGCTAGGCCATTGAACGTAGCTCATCCGAGCTAGGCCGTTGAACGTAGCTCGTCGGGGCTAGGCCGTTGAACGTAGCTCATCCGAGCTAGGCCGTTGAACGTAGCTCGTCGGGGCTAGGCCGTTGAACGTAGCTCTTCGGGGCTAGGCCGTTGAACGTAGCTCATCGGGGCTAGGCCGTTGAACGTAGCTCGTCGGAGCTAGGCCGTTGAACGTAGCTCATTGGGGCTAGGCCGTTGCACGTAGCTCATCGGGGCTAGGCCGTTGAACGTAGCTCGTCGGAATTAGGCCGTTGAACGTAATTCATCGGGACTAGGCCGTTGCACTTAGCTCATCGGGGCTAGGCCGTTGAACGTAGCTCGTCGGAGTTAGGCCGTTGAACGTTGCTCATCGGGGCTAGGCCGTTGCACGTAGCTCATCGGGGCTAGGCCGTTGCACGTAGCTCGTCGGAGCTAGGCCGTTGAACGTAATTCATCGGGGCTAGGCCTTTGAACGTAGCTCATCGGGGCTAGGCCGGTGGTTTGACTGAGCGAGCTCGAGCAGCACGCGGTCGGCGGCTGTCGCCGCGGGCGCCCGAATTGGTCGTTAGCGTGATCCCAGTCCTTTTCCGTTACGCAGGCGACGACCCGTCTCAACCAAAGGAGCCTCATCAGCCGTCGTCTGGCCTGTCACTGCCGGTGTTCGCACGAGCGAGTACGGTTCCCACCCTCGACGGGACCTTGACACACGCAGTATTCGACGGCTCCCCTCGCCTGGGTGGCAGAACTACTCCTTCGGCTCAGGGCTAGGAGCGGACCTGGCGGCGAGGTTCCCCCCGAAGATGGTCGCTAAAATAGAGAATCTCGAATTCGTCGAGATGTCGGACCTGCTTCAAGAGGCATGGCGTCTGATGCCGCAGGCCCTTCGAGCCCATCCGTGGTGAAGCACCTCGGTCGTCGGCCACCCGTGTCGGACATCCTTGTGTGGGCCGAGTGCTTCACAGCTATGGCAGCAGTGCTGTCCCGGAAATACCAGATGAAGTCCCGGGAGCTCTTTGCGTACGCCCGCCGAATATTCCACGCAGCCAGGATCTACGACAGTCACTTGTGGGTGAATTACGATCAGATCTACAGACGTCAAGCCGCCTCGAGACGCAGCCTCGACTGGTCTGTGGAGGACCAGTCACTCTATAATGAGACATTCGGCGGAAGGGCCAAGCAGTTCACAAGGTGTAAGTTCTGCCTGGGCGAGAGTCACACATTTGATGTGTGCCCGGAGTTGCCGTTAGTGCAGTTACCTGTTTCGCTGGTGTCGCCAGCAGCTGCGCCGACCCCGCCGGGTTTGGCTCCGAGTAGATCACCTCTCCCACAGCAACCGATCGCGCGCAGTGGCGAGGTGTGCAGGAAGTATAATGAGGATAGGTGCTATTACAGGCAGTGCCGACACACCCACGTGTGTAGGGTAGCGTAGGTAGTAATCGGCATGCGGTAGTGTTCGGCACCCGATGTGTTATTTTTTAAAAGGAACGTAGTTGCATTAAACTATACTTACTGCCTCCTAAGACAACCCAGAAGGATGGCTCTTATCCTTTTTTGAAGTACTGAAAAGTCTTCTAGAAGTCTCTGTATTGTGTTGAAAGTGCGGTTGCCGACCACTCCCCATTGCCGACTATACTCTGCGCTACCCTAGCACTTGTGCTGGCCTGCATCCTGCCCTGTCGTGCCTTCACTCGCGTTGGGATCCGTACCCCGGAAGGGTCGAGGGGCTGGCGCTTCCTAATGGTCACCTTTTACACTAGCTGAGTGCACATGGGCATGTGTTAGATATGCTGTTGATTAGCCATCGTGATGAGTTACCGTATATTGTGTTGCGTATATAGAAATGAAATGTATGGGTTGCATTGTCATCACAAAGTCAGCTTCGCATCCGGGTTTCCGCCCTCACGGGCGTGTCGTTTTCACACGCCCGATCCGCGAAGCTGTCACTCATGGGTGTTAATTAAGTCATGCCATGTATGGCCGGGAGGGTACGTCAATGTATATCACTCCCGCATATGTAGGCTATAGTTACACCCAAGAGGCCAAGACTTGCTGAGTCTGAAGCGGATGTCCGTCTCGGTAGCAGCCGACGGGGTTTCACAACTCATCACAGACTGTTCAACTTCTACCCCACTCCGTGTAGGGGAGTGGGAGGCGGCCTTGGCTCACCATCCCGATCAGAGGTTCGCCTCGTTTGTCGTTGAGGGACTTAGACACGGCTTCCGCATCGGCTTCGGCGGGGGGTTCCCTCTCGTGTCATCACCATGCAATATGCCGTCAGCAGCCCAGCAGGTCGCTGCCGTGGACAAGTACGTTGAGAGCGAGCTCGCGGCAAGGCGTTTTGTAGGCCCCTACGACCCAGCGTCGTGCCCCAATGTTCACGTCAATCGTGTGGGAGCCGTTGTCACAGGAGTACGCGTCCCCCCCGGATTACGCGTCCGGCCGGAGACTCGTGGTCCTAGGATACTAGGTCCGCCATTAGGATTACACGTCCGGCCGGACTCGTGGTCCTAGGATGCGAGGTCCCCCGTTAGGACATTGCCCCTCGTCGACTCGAGGTAGTTAATATAAGCCAAATAAAGTTTATAAAGCAAACTTTAGACTTCGATAAGGCCCGAGAGAATGCTTTATCAAGAAGTGATGAGACCGCCTCACCGAACTTCAGAAGATTGCGACGTTGTGTTTTACCGGATGTCGAAGACCAAAATGCTACTGAAAGTATGTAGTGTTGTATCACATGATATCTTTCAACCTGCTTCAATGAAAACATGACTGCCACTCCGATATCTAGCTGATTGACTAGGCCCCTCCCCCCCCCCCCCCCCCCCCCCCCCCCCAAAAAAAAATTTTTTTTCCACTTTGAAATTTCGTGAAGAACAGGGGTCTATGGCTCACATGCGCCGTTTCCAATCCTCTACTATACTTAATAACATCAGTCTATGGTTTTACAGAGGGTAGCCTAGAGCCTGTCATACAGTGCATGACAATAAGCTCAACCACGATGATGATAATACATTTTATAAGTTGGCTTTGTTTTGAATGCCAAAATTGATACACGGTTTTCAAAAGGAGGAGGGAAATTGGTGATTCCTGGGATAATCCTACGACTTAAGTAAAAACCAATATAGCCGACTAAGTCTTGCATGGTGCGGATTGATGCATTCATGTACCAGGGGCGGACGCAGGATTTTGGGGCGGGGGAGGGTAAAAGGATTAAGTGTACGTGGGTCACCATAAGGGGTGGGTGCGGGAGGATGATGTGCCCCCTCCCGCGCTGGGTGACACTGACTCTCTATCCATTACCACGTGAAGATCTAACAATAACATGCACGTAGAACCTACCCGTAACTAGCGCGCTAGCTATTTGTACCAGAGAAGCAAGATCCACGTTCCACGTCATGCCCCCGCCCCCCGCCCCCGCTTCCTACGCCTATGCTCAGAAACCGATAAACGAGTGCTTACGTCACGTGAATAACGAATTTATTGAATGGGGATCCGCTGCTGCTTTTATTTACGACGGTAATTCTACACAATGATACATGTAAACATGTATATACAACATGTATAAAGTGTGCATAAGAAGTCGTGAATTTTTATAAGGTAGGTTTAGCGGGGGGAGGGGGGAGTATACCCTACTCACCCCACCCCCCACCCCTAAATCCGCCCCTTTGTACTACACACGCATAGGGAGACATACGATTCGCTGTCCGGGGGGGGGAAGGGAGGGGGGGGGGGGGGGGGGGGACAGCAACTCCTAGGATACACTGTCCGGGGGGACGGTTACTCCTAAGGGGGGACATGCTATCCTAGGATACGATGTCCAGGGGGACAGTGGCTCCTATGACTGGCTGTCCGGCGGACGCAGAATTCTAGGACCAGCAGTCCGGCCGGACGCATTATTCGGGGGACGCGTAATCCTGTGACACCGGGCGTGACGTTTGAGTATATTGATGCGGCGCCGGGCGGCTAAGCCACGTGTTCTCGCGTCGGCACCCGCGTTGTCAGTTCCCCACCTCCCTGTCCAGCGAACCCTCTAGGTCTCCATCGTCTTTGACGATGTTGCACAGTTGGGGCAGGGGATCCGCCCACCATCCGACAAGGTAGGGGCGGATTCTCACACACCCCCTTCACGCCCCCAGCCCGTTCACGGGGGAGAGGGCGTTACCCTGACGCCCGCCAAAAGTTACACCGTATGAGTTCGGCCCATCGCGCGTCCCCCGTAGAGAATTAACAGAGGTTAATGCAATGTGCCAGGCAGTGAACTGGAAAAGCTGCAAGTTCTTCTTGAGTATTATGTGTTGCTACTCCACTGTGGGTACTATAGACATATTCGATGCCCCATCGTATGCCTGTCCTCGACACTGACTGAGGGGTATTGCACATCTACAGCTTTTATTGCCATTGATAATGTCTCGGAATCGGTTTTTGGAACTTACAACAGATGGATGGGCCAGGAATACATGAGGAGCCTGCAACAGATGGTCCTGAAACACATGAGTGACCTGCAACAGATGGTCCTGGACCAACAACAGATGGTCCTGGACCAACAACAGATGGTCCATGAGCAAATGAGGGGGAAGGCCAAGTCCCCCTCTCCCCCCCCCCCCCCCCCCCCTCTTCCCCCCCCCCCCCCGATTCCTACGCATCTGCTGCTGCATGCATTGCAGAGTGCATGTGAGAACGCATGTCTTATAAGAGAGCAAGCAAGAAGGACAACGTATACAAGTGTTCAGGCCTTGCATGGTGTGGCATTTCACTCTGAGGAGAATACAGCCATGTATCCCAAAAGCCCAGCTAATAGTGTAGCTCCTGCAATGCTAGTATCAAATGGTTGTCTTACTTCATTAATAGCTAAAACATAAGAGTAAGAGGTTAAATCACCTGCACGATGCATTGTGCTGATTGACAAGAGCATTAAATGCTGGGGTGTGAAATAGTACTATTGCACTTTTAAGGCTTAAATAGCACTCCCATAAATAATTAGCTGGCCTGGTGAGCCCCTCCCTTTCCACTAGCATGCTTCAGTTGTGGACGTGTATAATAATGACTATTTTATCCATGACAGATTTTCATGTCAATTCTACAGTATTTGTTGTGCCCTCTCTTTGCTTATGTTTATAGAGAGGTAGCTAGGCAGCCTCCAGAGCTGCATCAAGCAAATGTATTGGCAGTTGTATGGTGCATCCCTATTGTTATGACACAGCACTATTACCCCCTAGTTTGGTATTGAACATTAATTGTAGCAGAGTGAATGTTCCAGAGACATCAAGGCTTGAATCAGCTACAGATGTTGCTCTGATATGTATATGGCATCTGAGACCCTAGATGTTTTGCAATATCAACAATGGCACAAACCTAGTCAAAGAATAGCTTGACTCTTCCTTACATGCATGTCTGTGAGGGAATATCCACCAGCCTTAGCAACCACATCAGTCAGCATGACAACACTACAATGAAGGTCTCCAGAGTGAACCTTGTGCATAACTTAGCGAGTAACTACCTGAGAATTAAAATCTATTAAGTGATCAGTGATCAAAATAGGAAGCATTCATTGGTGGAGTCAGGGATTACAGTGAGTGCAGAACAAGATTCACAGCTGGCCTATAGCAATCACAGCTGGCCAAGAAATCACTTGGCATTAGCTGCGCAAAACCCATAAAAATCAACTACACAAAATCGTTGCTCTTACTAATACATGCATGTAAATGGCACATAAGGCTTCTACTACAAACTGAGGTCAGAGGCAAGAAACCTCAAAGGGAGTTGAGATAGCATAAATGCAGCTCCTGATGTCTTCTTGTCCCTCCTAAGTGATCTACTGCTTCAATGCAACTCTTGTAAATACTTCAGCAGGAGAGTACCTCTCACATGTTTGCAACACTTTATAACCTCCATGTTAAATGGATACTGAGGTACACGTGGTATCTGAAATTCTAAGAATGCTGTCTGAAAGCCCAAAGCCAAATGTTTGCAGATTCCAACTAGAGTAAATCCAATCCAATAGTTTGAAGTCTTCAGGAACTGTCAGAACAAACTACAATTGAATTAGCACAGCAAGCTAGCAGTAAGTTGTAAACGATTGAAAAGATCATCAAAGAAATTACATGATGCATGGTCTGTTTGTGAAAGGTCTTGATGGGTTCACAAGACTTGAAGGTCAGACAATACTGTACATATACTTTATTAACATCAAACTAATGGTTATCATTATATAGCTACTAACCTGAAAGTCTTGTGCTCGTCTATAATCAATGTGGCCCAGCCAAATACTGTTTTCCTCATGGATGCTCAGCTGGTTGCAGACAATTTTGAAGGGGCATTTGCTAGGCTTGGAGCATGCCACTCCATCTGTGACCAATGTTTTGTAACAGATGAGAAATGTTGAGAGTTAGGTAATAGCAACATGATTGTCACAGTGGATGAGTATTAATTACACGATACTTTTCACATGACGCTATAGTTTCCTTTATGAACCAATTTCCCCATGAAAATATCTCACCCCCGAAATGCCCCTATTAGAGGAGCACACAGTTGAGAGGGTGAGAAGATGCAACTTTAGCATGCTGGCGAGCAAGGTGCTGAATCGATTCACCTACCGTTTCAACGCACTTTACACCACCTACAGTTCAACCAGAAACAAATTAAAGAAAAGAGGCTACGGTGCTGTCGGTGCATCGTCCATGCAAGAGCACTTCATAAGTATTGCTCCTGACTCAATCCATGCTTAGCCACCCACAAAGATTAATTTCACGTACACAAAACACAACACGCGCGTTCCCTATTCAACTTGACAATGTTTACACGCGTTACTTTTGAAGCATACAAGTCGCGTCTCAGAAAAAGAGTAACATGCAAAAAACGAAGGCTCGATCTATGCACATTTGTAAAAGTGGTTTCTCAACTGGAAGTTCGGACTAACTAGTTTTGAAAACCTATACCTCCGCGTAAGTAGGCCACTTTTGAACGACACTTCTCCAGACCGAAACGATTTTTGATGCCCAAACATACCTCTTTCAGTAGAGCACAGGTTCATCTTCAACAATACTTCGTCTAAGAGGTCATTATCACGTGTTCAATTTAGTAACTGTACAACGAATTTCAACAGGTACAAATCATTTCAATACCGTTGCTAGGTGATCGAGGTAAGTGCCATTTCAAAACTTTGGGGCATAGGACTTTCACAAGTAATCTGTTTCTTGATATCTGTACAAAAATAATTACCGTTTTGGTACAGATATGAAAAAAAGATCGCTTGTGGAATCAAAATATGATTTGCGTCTTTTTTTTTGTGTGTTTGCCCCCCCCCCCCCCCCCCCCCCCCCCCCCGTATTCGCCAATGTGATTGGTCCTTTCGGTAGCGCTTGACTTGGCAAGCAGATCTGGCAGCATCTGGGTCAGTGGATCTTCCCACTTTTAGTAGCCTCTTCCCCAGGCCGTCAATTAAAGTTTGAGAAATAAAAGCGGCCTGGTCTCCATTGCAACACCGTTAGTGCGCATGCGCTGGCCATTACCAGAAAAAGTATATTTTGCTTGTAAACCTTTCCGTAAATTAACTAGTTACCGGTCTGCCTTAGTCTCGTACCCAGACCCACATCGCAGCTGCGGATGGATTACATCACCGCTACGCGAGTAGTGGTCCTCCTGTACAGATTTCTGTCCAGTTGCGCCGGAATGTTGTAGCGAGCCAATCAGATTTGAGGTATGCGCTAATTGCATACTCTAGTTATCAATCGATTATGGCGGTAAGGCTAGAGATGGATGATGTACAGGTAATACGTGCGATTCAGTCGGCGGGTGAACGTATGGGGTATGCCAAAGTTAAGGATGAACAGTTCCGAATCATCGAAGACGTGGTCCGTGGTCGGGACACGTTCGTAAGCTTACCAACAGGTTACGGCGTTCTGATCTGCTATGGGTATTTATTTGACGAGCTATCGGTTCGAGAGGTACGAAGCAAGCCCCACACAATCGCGCCAAAAAGGCAAAGAGCGAGAAACGATGTCACAGCCGATCCTCATCTTAGGAGAGAAGCAAGCTCGTCGTCTGAGTCCAGCGACTCTGACGCATGCAAGAAGAAGTTCAAGAGGCGCGAGAGGACCCACCACTCCACGTCGCAGGAGAGCAGCTTCCTCAACGCCCCCTTCTGCTATCACTACCATGTCCCTACCCCTCGAGGCATGAAGTCAAGAGGGGTAAGCATGCCCACTTTGATAAACTTCCCTCTCCCATAGACGATCCTTCCTCGCCCCCCGTTTGACTGAGACAAGTAACATTCTCTATGAGAAAGTTGGTGGCATATAGGATTTGAAGGCAATGGTGGTGTAAAAAGGAAGGAAACAAGGGTCTAATAATAAGGGGAAATGGAACAGTCCTATATTTAGCACACAAGCAACATACTATATCCTACATATAGAAATGTGCTAAATATAGCAGCGAGTGTAGAGTCCTACCCCATACCACACATCGAGGACTTGTTGGCCTCAATTGGCAACGCCAAGGTTTTCTCAAAGTTGGACGTCTCTCATGCCTACCAGCAGCTAGAGTTGGACGACGATTCTACGTATTTCGTCACCTTTACCACGCAATAAGTACAATTAACCGCCTTCCTTTCGGCGTGGCGTCAGCACCAGCTATCTTCCAACGCACCATGGAAACATTGTTAAGAGACGTGGGCAACGTGTGTGTCTACATAGATGACATATTGGTGTGTGGGTCGTGTTAAGGAGCATGCTCTGGCATGACATGGCTTGCTTTTAGTGTTTATTATACATGTGTTGGGCATGCATGTTCTAGAACTTTCTATTGGCTATTTAAGCATTTCACCGTGTGTAGGATTTAGTCAGGAATAGACGTCAGTGTGCATTCTCTTTGTGCTCTACTGTAGTTTTGACATAGGCTGTATTACTTTGTATCGCTGTGATTTCCCTGCAATTTTATATTCTTTGGACATCCTGAGTATTTTCTAACGAGAAACACAATAGGATAAAATTGACGTAGTCGGCAGGATTCCGGATCAGCGAAGATGAGCGAGACTGCAAAACTCATGGAGCTGCTGCAGCAACAAATGAAAATACAGCGCGAACAAACGGAGGCACAAATACAGGCATGCACACGCGAAACAGACGGAAGCTATTATTGCAACTTTGACCGGCGGAGCGGCTAAATGGGGAGATTCAACTCCAAAGTCTTTTCCTAGTTTCGTCTCTTTCGACACAACGTCAGAGCTCTGGACGGATTACTGGGCCCGCTTCCAGACATTTGTCGCGGCTCATTCAATACCAGACGACAAGAAGGCACATGCAGGTCTTTTTGACAAATCAATCTCTGGTAACGTTCAAAACGCTCAGCAATCTTGCTTCGCAACTGACCCCTCCAAAAGATGTCAATGAACTCACCTTTGACGAGATCGCTACATTCATGAAGAACCAGTTCGACCCAACCCGTTACGTTATTCGGGAGCGCTTCAAGGTTTGGTCGAATATGCTTCGGAAGCCGGGGGAAACAGTCCAAGAACTCGCGGCTAGAATTTGACAGGACGCGGTGACGTGCGATTTCGCTTCTATCAAGGATCCGCTTGACGAAGCACTGCGCACTCGCTTTATTTGTTCAATCAACAATGAAGCTGTCTTAAAAGCATTATTCAAGGTCAAGGACAGTGACTTAATTAACTTTCGCCAAGGCAATAACGATTGCAATGGAGACCGAGGACGCTTCCAAGATTGCCAAGGAGACGGTATATGGAAACAAATCAGGTTCCGTTCACAAAGTTCAATATTTCAAGAAGCAGGCGGATGAACACTCTGAAGTTCAAGAGCAAGGATCAGAAAAGGAGGGATTTCGCCAAAGGAGTTTGCCCGAGGTGTGGAAAGACTGATCACTTATCTAAGGACTGTCCTCACATAAAAAGCACCTGCCATTTCTGTCAGAAGATGGGACAGTATGCCTAAAGAAGAAAAAGGAGGATGGGGGATTTGTCAAGATCATCTCTAGGCGTGCACTGAGGACAGTCAAAAGCATTAACTCTATTCCGCAACTAAAACAGTCAGTCTGGATTAGTGGCCAGCATGCAACTCACTTTCGAAGTTGATACTGGAGCTGGCGACAACTTCTGTTCCAAGGACTTTTGGAAGAAACTTGGAGAACCTGCACTCGCACAAGTCTCCAGTCGCTATCAGGTGGCTAATGGGCAACCTCTCCCAGTACTTGGCATCTTCAGAGCTTCAGCTTCTCTTCTAAAGGACCAGGAACCAGTAACATTAGCGTTCACCGTCACTGATGTTCCAAAACTCAATCTCCTTGGTCGTGATGCTATTGTTAAACTTGAGGTTAACGTTTCTGCTTTACTAGGGGTGTCTTCGACTCCAGGCAAAGGAACAATTCAGAATCTTCAGAGTATCACTGACACAAAAGAACCCAAGCCAGATGAGGAGTTACAGCAAGCTTGCCGTTAGCTGTGTGCTGAATTTTCAAACCTGAGCTGGGGTGCTTGAAGGATTTTCAATTGGAGATCAAATTCAAGGCAGAGTCCAATCCCACCTTCTGTAAACCTTGTCCAGTACCTTTTGCTATTCTGGATGACTTATATCAAGCTTACGATGCGGGTATTACAGCTTTGAAATTAAACATTGTATTTTCGAACTTAATATTTTATTATGGTCTCCAATCATATAGTTGGATAAATATTAGTTAAGAAGAACGCTCTTTAACAATTCATTTATTTTCTAATATTACTGCAGCAAAATGAGTTAATTGCAAAAATTGGTGAATAAAGTGGAGACAATGAATCGGTTTCTTTGTTTGCTTGTAACTTCACACCCATATGTGCTCTTTTTCAGGGGAACACATATTTACATTAGTATAACACTGCTTTATAACTGCATTCATGATTTATGCATACTTTATGCTCCAATCCCTATGTGTGATGAATTAGGTTTGAGTGACATTTATAAATGATACCATTTACATGACGAGCAAAATTAGCATTCAGGAGGAGAATTTTTATAATTGACCTAGCCAGATCCAATCCTGTATGGTTCTGCTAGTTAGAGCTTTTTCCTCAAAT
The DNA here is from genome assembly GCA_963681505.1 of Eunapius fragilis. NCBI lineage: Eukaryota > Metazoa > Porifera > Demospongiae > Spongillida > Spongillidae > Eunapius > Eunapius fragilis. The sequence goes on along the minus strand of OY811982.1, from coordinate 669,898 downwards.
TAATTAACCAATTACATGTTGTGATTTTAATATGCAAGTTTTATGAATTAATTATGTAGTTATTTATAAAGAGTTAAACATGGACTTTAATAAACATTTTTAAAAAGCAGTAATCTAATGTAATATATATATATATATATATATATATATATATATATATATATATATATTCTGTACAAAAATTAGGATTTAACTCTTTCTCACTTATGAAAATATGAAAAATAGATATCTGACAATACCAGCACCATAAATGATTTGCATGCATTTTTTGCTTACATATGTTAGTTAAATGATATCAAATATTGTTGGAATGTAATGAATACAATTACAGATGTATTACAATGTTATTCAATGTTGCTAGTGGCTAAGGTGTGTTTTTATCACTGATGGACAAAGCAAGTATGGAAAACTGGTACTATTGTGTTTAAAAAAAACATTGCTGCAACCAACACATAGAAGCATTTCAAATGGCAGGTTGTGCACCCAAGTAAAGTTGATGTAGTTTTCATTTGAAGGAAATTCATATTGATCCTGCTCCGGGGGAATCAATATGAATGGCAACAACATTGGGGCAAATCAATGGATGTATGGATACCAAGGAATGGTGAATTCATCAAATCATTGTGGGAATTAAACAACCTTCTGAACCTCTGAAACTGAGTAAATTTGAGCTAGCGGAGAAAAATGCAAATTATTTGTACGTAATATCTTGAAAATAATTGCATCGACGGCGAAGTTCTTTCCCATTTTCGCGGTAATGCCCGCAAATTGATGGATGCGCAACGTTTGGATGCTTTTATCTCGTGACGCAAGATAAAACATAATAGAGAAAAACCATTTCTAAGTAGCATAGACTTATCTAGATAAGGCATAACTGTTTCAGAATTTTCAAAACAGGCGTTCCTTATTTTCAGCAGCTTAGTTAGCGTCCTAGATCTAGGACGATCGTCCTAGATCTACGACGGTTGAAGATTAAAGGTTAATAAACACACATGAACAATAATTTAAATAGCCTGTTTTTATAAGTTGAAAAGTTAGGTTATACGTTTAAGTTTTTGTTACATCGAAGAACGATGACTCTTTCCACCCTTCCTCCATTCATGCGCCATCTTTTTCTTTCCATGATCAGTTTTAGCTGTGAGAATACTCTCTCATGCAGAGGGCGCACTGTAAGCTGGAATACAGCCAGGTACTTGAGAGTTATAACATCAATCAGATGTTTTTACATCCTTGTAGTAGACCCATCACTGCGAGGAATCCAACGGTTTCACCTTCCTTTTGGCATAAAGCACACAAAGCCCATTTGTCACAGTTAGCGCGAGGAGAGAGCTTATAGTGCTTCCACAGCCACACGTTCAAAAACTTAGGACCAGAAGGATGGAATGTACCCTTAACGTCAGCAGGTTTCAGTACTGCACTAGTAGGGCCGCACTGTTTCACTTTCTTAGCAGCAGGAGGCTCTCCCGCACCACTGACTGATATGTCATCTGATTCAGATCTGGGTCCTGCAGATTGCTCCATCAGGACTTAAGCGCTTGCGCCAACGTATATATGGTCTGTAATAGATCCCTGCGCACAAACGGCAATATCAAGAAAAATCAATGCATGTGCTTTTATATAGTGTTCACCAAACTGGCATACACATGTAAAATGATGTAATCACATGAATGCATGTGCTTGTCAGTAGCAACACCTCACTGGCAGGGGCAGGCTTTTGGCTGCTCTTGCTGAGTTGTTCCAGAGATAATACATTATCTCTGGTTGTTCACATCTCCATGCTGGTCCTGCATGACAGGCTCCGATCACGAGTACTGCAAACTGTATACCGTGTAAATCTTTTACGGTTCCCGGTTATTACTGGCGGTTTAGTGATTCACGACCAGTATTACGTCATGCATTTTTCTGGCGGATACGGTCAGGCCAACCGTATCGGCTGATTGCCGGTGACACGTAGAACTAGGGACCCATAGAACTAGGGATCCCCGGCCCTAAATCTCCGTAGAATTGGGGACCCCCGGCCCTAAATCTACGGAGATTTGGGGTCCCCCCGTCCCTAAATCTCTGGATAATTGGGGACCCCTTCGTAGAATTAGGGACCCCGCCTGCCTCCTCCCTCTTAATTCCACCTAACGAGTTTGATTAATTATAAGCGCATGTTAGTCGGTATTTGACGTTAGGGCAGGTGTGTCTCTTGTTGTGACACATCAGTAACGACGTGAGCACGTGCATACACTAATAGCTGAATTTGTTTCCGCAAATATATCGAATTTTTATTGATATATTATGGGTATATATAAGCTCTGAGTATACGCTACATGTTTTTTAAACAATCATTAAACGCACTTAATTTTCACGGTGGTGACATTCATTCCAGTACAAAATACAAACAAAACTAAAGAAAACATGTTCTCACTGAATTCAACATTTAAATGGGTTCAAGAACGATAGATATGAGACAGTGTAAATGTTCATATCCATTGTTCTTGAACCCATTTCTGAATCAGCCTTGACAATTTTTGCACTTCCACATATAGTTTGACTTCTTACAACTTCTCTTTGATATAGATTAGTCGCATTCTATAAGAAACCTCTTCTGACAAGCACAGCATTCTATCATAGCCTCTTTTTTCTCTCATTCGACAGTAGCAGTAAACTGGAATTGTTTCTTCTGCCAGAGGGTTTCTTTTGCCTCTTTGCATGCTTGGAAACGTGGCGTTTCTAAGCAATTAAGTAGGTGTTTTCTCATCTCTTTGTTGTTGTACTTAATGCTCGATACATCCTCACCACAGCATAAACTTGTAGCAAATGTTATAGCATATACGCTGCAGTCAAAACTATTACATTGCTATTCTCCATTACTGAATTGTACAGTATTGAATGGTTTATCTGTAAAAAAAGCGCATATCTGATCCTTAGTAATACTAGAAAGAGGGGAGTGGAGGCTGTCGTAAAGACTGATGTGAGATGATTCTAATCCTACTGTTGAAACTGTCACCCAATGGTTATCATCATTATGCAGTATATGTATAAATTCTTTTCTCATGATTTCATAGGTCAAACTGTAGCCCAATAAGGTATTTTGCAGCCCAGGAATACTATAGTGCATTTGGAGCATATACTGTGCTGCAATAACAATGCTATCATCAAGCCATCCAGTTTCTGATATAAGAATTTCTTTGTGCTTTTCGTAGCTATTTTTAATCATATGGACTCCTTGACGTTTTTTTCTTCTTTTAGATGTCATAAATGAGGCAATCCTGAAGTAGTAATTTTAGCTTGGAGATCATTTTGGGAATAAAGTATAACTCTGCTTTCAGGTATTGCAGATACTGCAGCTGTGTAAGGAGGTAATTAATTTGCTTACCTTCTAAAATATCATATTTTTTTTATCAATACTTCTTTCCCTCACATGATACACCCACTGGCAGAAGTCATCAAGTTAATTGAATACATCTGTAAATAGTGCTTTTCAAAGATGCTAACAGCTTTTATTTCTGCTTTGTCTCCAAATGCATTCCACCATAATCTCAAATTTTCAACTGCCTCATCAAAGCTGTAATCGAAACCTGAATACTTTCTTTTAAAGTCCTGAAACTGGGCCTCAAGGTCATCATTCACGATTACAAAACTCCAACCACACACTTTGCGTAATGAAGTTTCTTCATTACATGTGCGATACTGGATTTCTAGAATCTGTTTCAGCTTCATCATTGTCATCACTTTTAGCATCTGCTTCTTTATTCATCATTGCATGCAAATCATTCTGTTCAGATGAACATTTGTAAACTTTCAAGCTTTTAATATTAACTTTTGTCTTTATAACTGTTCCTCACACCTTTGCCAATATATCTGTATGGACCAAGCCAACGATCATCCATTTTACCGCCTATGCGTTGTTTTTGAAGAGTGTTCTCTTTCAATTCTTTTGTACCAATTTGCAGTACATTTGGCATGTGTTTTCGATCATACAATTCCTTCTGCTCTGATTGGGCAATCAGTATGGATGAACTAGTGGCTTCATAAAGTTTCTCCCTTGTCCTTAAATGGGCTTCAATTGAGGTCATTCTCCTGTGAACATGTGACTCCTCATTTGGTATAATTTAATTGTCAATAGGAAGGCGCATCTCTTTTTGAAACAGCAAAAAATACGAAGAATACTTTGTTGAAGCTTGTCTATATAGATGCCCTGTAGCCCATCAGAACTGTTTCAATCTTTAAATCCCAATTCTTCTGATCTTGATCCACCATCTTTGACAAGCACCAAGACAGGGTCTGATTAAAACGTTCTGTAAGACCATTATTCTGGGAAACAAAGCAAACAGTAATTTTCATAATGAAAAAGTATTAAAAATAAATACCTGTGGATGGTAGGCACTACAAAGTCTGTGTTCAGTCTTAGTAATCAAAAAAAGTTCTCTCGTTATCTCATTGAAAAATTATCTACCTTGATCAGTTATTACAATTTCAGGAGCTCAAAAGCGACATTTTAGTGATAAGATGTATATAGCAATTGAGTTTAGTAATACTACTTTATCTTACCGAGTACATAAATCTAGCCACACTAACTGCTGTCTTGTCTTGAAGTGCTGTTGCTTCTGCACATTTTGAGAAGTAATCAGTTAAGGTGATGATATATTTACTAGATGATTGCCAGGTGACGTTTCAGGTTGCGGACCAATTAAATCCATCCGAACTTGGTGCCAGATTTGAGCTTTAACAGGAATAAGATGTAGAACTCCAGCTTAAGCATCAAGCTTTTTGTTGTTTCTCTGACAACGGTCGCATGAGTTCACCTAATTACAATACATGGTCATAATCGTACGTATGATTTCACATCTGCATATACAGCCCAGGCCAGTAGTGCTTCGGTGCTATAGTACTATTTGTCCTATTAACTCTGACCATCATCATGGGTTATTAAGGAGACAATCCTCTGCCGCTGATCTATATTCTCTACAAGTCGAGCAGCGCGCGCGTTTTGACAACCATCGTCTACTTGTTGTATGCAAAAAAAAGAGAAGCAATGTGATGTTACATGCTTGAGACTGCAAAACGTTTTTCGATTCTCACCTAGTATAAGTCAGCGCCTTTTACGGCAAAAAATTTGGCCCTCTTTCATAACGCTTGCTTGTTCGATTTCGAAAATGTCGAAGGATACACGCCTTGTAAAAAATATTGGTGTATCTCTTCAAAGAAAAACCGCCCGTCTTATTTCTCTTCGTCACTCGCTATATGTGTGCTACCACGTGCTTACTAGAAGTGTATGATGTAAATTTATAAGGGTCCCCATACCTAAGCAAGGGTCCCCAGTTCTACGTAGAATTGGGGGCGCGGGATCCCCTATTCTACGGGGTCCCCATTTCTACCTGTCACCGGTCTTCACGGTTGACGGTCCAACCGCGGCAACACTGATTATCACATTCGCAGCAGCGGAAAGTTAATTACTTTTACCTGGTACAGAAGAAACTGTTGGTGTACTTAGCAAACCCGCCTGTGTTGACTATGCTCCTCTCTAAATGGAATTCGATGTTTCTAAGCGGCTTTGCTGTGAACTTAATAGCGCTTCGTAATCCACCCCTTTTCAAACCCGCGTATAAACAGTGAATTCCATTTAGAGAGGAGCACAGTCAACCACAGGCGGGTTTGCTAAGTACACCAACAGTTTCTTCTGTACCAGGTGAAAATAATTAACTTTCTGCTGCCGCGAATGTGATTATAACCGCTGGAGCACGCGGCTCCTGTACATAAGTAACCGTCTAATGAGATTCCCGGACCATTATATAGCGGCCGGGGTAGCAGCGATCGATTGGGTCACGCAAAGAACACAGACTAACCCTGGCCTAACATCACAATGAATAGGGTTTTTTCTCGCAATGTGTGAGCTGTTACTTGTCGCAATGTGTGTGCATGTACTGGAGGGGGGAACAGTGGATAATTACAGCTATTCATTGCATACTGTGCATGGCGCTGGGTTGGACAGTGCCCGCTTGTTTATACGAAAAGTATCAGCTCGATTATACGGAAAAAATATGCAAAAGGAAAACTGTCAGTGTTCTTCGCCATAAGCTATATCTATACCACTTAGGACTTCTGGCTGACTTTCATATTTACCACTAATTACATTCCTCATGCCAAATGTAGTGAACCAAACAAATAAAGCTATCCAATTGATTTTTAAGAGACATCCTTCTAGCAACGCCCTTTCTTTGAGCTAAGTTGAAAGACTTGCACATTTCGCACACTTATATTGTTTTTCATACATCTAACTAATGTGCGCATGCATTAATAATTGATCATGAACATGTATAGTGGTAATCATTGGTACAATATCAGTGTGTTGAGTCTGCCGTGTACCATTATTGATGGCAATATGGTGTACGGTAAATGATTAACATGTGATACTAGCTTGGTTTGCGGACACTTTCTATTGGAGGCACGGCATGACGTCAAGCTCCTGTAACTTATGCATTATGGACAATGTTTGCTTGCGCGTGAATGCAAATTTTCTTAAACATTGGTAGCACTTTGGATTTAACATGTTGAGAGTCTGTTAAATATTCTAATGTTTAATGACATAAGGGTTGGTGTACCAACGAAAGGTGTACCGTCTACCAAGCACATGTTAGCTAGTATCACATGCTAATCATCACCGTGACATGCGGTACACACCAAAATTGCCATTTTTGCCATCAATAACGATGGAAGGTAAACGGCAGACTAATCACACAGACCTGCAGATACACATGACACGAGGTAGGGTCATTGCATGCAGTATTGTGTGGTTATGACTGCAGTGATACAAGTGATGAGACTGATTTCAGACCACCTGTTATATCTATTAATTTATTCCGTTGGTGGATTATTAATTCAGATCCATGCATTGTGTACAGTACCAATACTAATGTGTGCATCTTCTCCCTTCCATCCCTCCCATCTTCACCTCCCTCATTCAGCCACTGAAGTCACTGCTCCTCTACGTCTGGTGGGAGGCTCCACCTCCAGCAGTGGTCGTGTAGAAGTGCAGCACAATGGAGTGTGGGGTACAGTGTGTGATTACTCCTGGGACATCAATGATGCTATTGTGAGTAAGAGATATGGAGAAAGTGCAGAAGGGAGAGAGAGGGTGGGTGAGAGAGGAATGGAGCGAAAGGAGTGGGAAAGGAGATGTAGGAAGTGAGGAAAGGGAGAGGGGGAGAGGAAGGCAGGGAAGGGGGAGATAGGAAGGGGAGAGGAAGTGAGGGAAGGGCTGGAGGGAGGGAAGCTAATGGTGAGTATGGAAGGATAGAATAACGCAGTATCTAAATCATGCTGGTAATAGCATGTTGGGCCTCTGCATGTGCATTATTTTCCGCTATTTTTATCCTCCTCCTCTTCCTGTGAATTACACATGTACTTAATTTTTATGCTTTAATAGCTGAATCTAAGTGACGAGGAAACTAGAGTCTATTTAGAATAAAAGAAAATGTAATAGTCCTGTATGTGTAGGACATTACGTTGTTTATCAATGTGCAAAAAATAGGAACATTTCCCCTTAATATTAGACCACTACTATTGCCTTGCAATCCTATATGCCACCATCTTTCTCATAGAGAATGTTTTATCACTTGTATAATAGATGTACTTGTGAAGCCGACAGTATGTGTGCAGCCCGCGCTCTTTACGAAGAGAAGCAATTGCTATGGTGCATGCCGTTCGATAAACATAACGAGTATAACCTACTTATAATAATTCACTGACTCTCACTCCGATGACAGAGGGCGGGTGGAGCGTGGCTACCTACTCCAGGGGCGGATCCAGGATTTCAGGAAATGGGGGGGGGGGAATCTAATAATGATTTCACAAGGAGCGGGGGCATGTCCTTACGTGCTATCGCTTGTAATACTGGTTTCCAGTGGTGCAGAGCGCCCGGGGACATTATGCACTAATACCCCCCCCCCCCCCCCCCCCCCCCCCGTCCCCCCCCCCAACTCACTGCTAATACATGATTTTCAGCTCAGAACTCATACGAAATGTTGGGGGGGGGGGAACTTACACAGGGAAAAAACGCGTGGAATCAAGTTCTGATTTTACAGAGGATTTTTAAATCTGCTGAAAAATCATTGCTTGATCTTACATAGAAAATCTGACGCGTGTGATTTGTATGTGAGTCTCTGTAATATCATACAATGATTCCAAAATGATTCCACGCGTTTTTTCCCTGTGAGCTTCGTGGATTTGCGCTGGCGCGATAATATCTCGTCCATTTCGGCACCTCCTTTTCCTTGCGCCCGAGGACGTATTCCCCCTCCCTCGCTACTCCACAGGTGGTTCCCGTTCTCTTTTTTGAATTTGTCGCTATCGCATACGTTAACGTATATGTCATGCTTCAGTTTCACCAGGTTTGCGTAGAGGTCACGTAGCCAGACCCATGCACTCACGAATTGAAGTTTATATTCGGACTATTACATCAAAAAAAGTGCGCGACAACGGGGGGGGGGGGGGGGCACCTAGACCCGCCTCTGTCCCTTTACGCCACGTTCATTTCCTATATCCCACTTACTTTCTCCTGATCAGTAGTGAGTATTTTGTTAAGCGCACTTTTATCTCAGGTGGTGTGCAGACAGCTGGGATATATTGGAGCAGTTATAGCCTCCACCAATGCAGAGTTTGGTCAAGGCAATGGACCCATCTGGATGGATGATGTGAGATGTGCCGGCTCAGAGACATACCTGAACCAATGTCCCTTCGGGGGATGGGGCATCCACTACTGTGGGCATGATGAAGATGCAGGAGTAGTGTGCCAAGGTAGGGAGCTGTATGTGCATGTGTGTGTGTGTGTGTGTGTGTGAGTGTGTGTGTGTGTGTGTGTGTGTGTGTGTAAGTTGTGTGTGGAGTGGTATTATGTCATGTTGTGGTGCGTGTGTGTGTGTGGTGGGTATGGCTCAGTTGAGCAAAATCACCCTTCTGAAGACAAGAAAAGGAAAGTAACTCTTGCATTGAAATGTGTGGCCAATAATAAAATTAGTGGCCTATAGTTGTGTGATGGATGGATGGGCCAATTTAAGTTATAAAAAGAGGCTCTTAACAGTTGACAGACAATCAAAAAATTGAAACCTTGATAAACTAACCAGAAAGGGTGATATCTGAATGGATTGGACCACCTGTTAATACATGTATCTTTTATTGATGTGCAGAGCCACTAGTATTGAATTTACTATTGGTAGATCATTAGCAAGTAATAAAACAATTATCTATACGAGAAGGTTGGTGGTATATAGGAATCAAAGGTGATGGCGGTGTATAATGCAAGGGACCAAGGTTTCTGATTGAAAGGGAAAAATGAAATAGACCTGTATTAAAGGCATGTTGTCGTATTTAAATGTGCGTGCTAATATAGGTCTATTTCATTTTTCCTTTTCAACCAGAAGCCTTGTTCCCTTGCTTTATACACCACCATCACCTTTGATTCCTATATACCACCAACCTTCACATAGAGAGAGTAGTATTATTACTTGTTTCCTAAGTTTTTCTGGTGGATTTGGTAGTGTATTTATAGTTTTTGAAACTTACAGACCCAGGTAGCAAAAACGTCAACTTGCGAGATCATGACAGTTTTTTTTTTTAAATCTGTGAGCTGTACCCTACACTAGTCCCCAGACTACCTCCAGGACCAATGGGTGATAAAGGTTACAAAAGCGAAGCCATAGGATAAATGCACCCTAAGGCCTAAAGGCCGACATACACGGGTCGACACTTCCTGCCGATTAATCGCCTGCAACTGGGTAGAAACTCCGTAAAACTTTTGTTTACTGAATTTTCACCAGTATTCATTTTTAACATTTATGCTGAGGTTAGTATGCCAGCCTGGCTCCGCCGCTTCTGGATGACTGCCTGGATTGCCTTACCTTCGGAGTTATCTTGGCCGGTCGGTTGGAAAATCGGTAGTTTTTAACCTCGTGCGAATAAAAACTTGTTATTCGCCGCGCGGGGTCCCGAGAGGCAGGTCGGCTCTATAATATTTAGCTCCAGAGCCAAGGGAATGAGAGAGAGTCTTCCTCGACTCTCCCCCCAAAGATTCCTATCCGTCCATTCACTCTCGTCCCGCAATGATTAATACATTCGCCTGATACATGCGCATCTATAGTATGCATGCAATATATGCTTGACAGTGGGCATTCATAGCCATTCATGCACCAGTTAATTGGTAACTGTTCGTCATGTGTGTCAGGGCTGCCTACCCTTCGGTGTGCCCTGCTTTTGCCAACGCGGTTGATAGTCCCGCAAGTCTGTCACGTGGTACTTTGACGTAGAGCAAGTATGCGCTGCTTTTCCATCTGCCTAGTGTCTGAATTAATGAAACCTCTATTCCCGCGGCCGCTGCTGTTGTTGTTGCCCCGATGCGGAAGCTATGGCTTGCATATTTTGTCGGGTCCAGACCCGCTCGTGCCAATGCCCCACAAACTGAGGACACGAAGGCTGGCTTTGTCAATGGGTTACCGCCTCGTAGCCGAAACAGAGGGCCATTGTCTGTGCCCCTTATGGCCTGATAAGTCAGCATAGCCATCACTGGGCAGATGGCCTCTCCTGTCCTGCCCATGAAGACGTTTACCCCTAGCCGGAATGGATCCGTCTTGGACGATTTGAGGCGCAGTCGCAGCACTTTGGGGGTGGTGGCGTTATCACTGCGAGATCGGCCATGCTCAGATGTACCCCTGCGTCGTAACCATTTTTATCCTCCTTGCTTCGTACCTCTCGAACCGATAGCTCAAATTTATACCCATAGCAGGAAGCCGTAACAATAGACTTCCCATATCCTGTTGGTAAGCTTACGAACGTGTCCCGACCACGGACCACGTCTTAGATGACTCGGAACTGTTCGCCCTTAACTTTGGCATACCCCATACGTTCATCTGCCGTCTGAATCGCACGTATTACCTGTACATCATCCATCTCTAGCCTTGCCGCCATAACCAATAACTTCAATTGATAACTAGAGTATGCAATTAATGCATACCTCAAATCTGATTGGTCGCCCCAACATTCCGGGGGAGCTGGACAGAAATTTGTACAGGAGGACACCAGACCCACTTTCCACGTAGCCGTGATGTAATCCATCCGCAGCTGTTGGGAATCTGGGTCTGGGTACGAGACTAGTTGAAGCCCATCCGGAATCCGCCTAATAAGCCCGACAGCACATACTGTGCAAATGTTTCATCCGGGTGGCCCGAGAGCATTTTTTCCATTCCTGGACTTTTAGGGGTGTGCGTACTATCTTTAATTCAGATGGCAGCACTGGCCGGCGACTGGGCCTGCAACTGTCTATTCCCAGTAGGTCTGCGGTATAGACCTTTTTCATCACATGACGAAGTTCATTAAACGTGACGTCATTTACGTAAGCCGCCATCTTGGTGCACAGCTGGCATTGACATGACCATAGATTTATCTACGCAACGACTAATTCCGCTTCAGAAAACGTCAAAGATATTATGCGGAATATACTTCCTCTCAAGATACATCAGCAAGACTGCTATCGTTATAACGCGTACGTATAAGGCTCGGATAATCCGTTTTGCGTTCAGCTTGTATAGTAATTTCCCCTGCAGGCCGGCTGCGAGCAATTCGGTATCTTATTTTGTGCTGCAAACAAATTTCGAAGCAACTAATATATGCAGTTTAAAATTTAAGCCTATACAACCAGTCGTTAGCGGCTGCATGGCCGGCCTGTCAGAGACTAAATCTGGGTCTGTCATGCATGCACAAATATTTCAGTCGCTTTAATTTTGATCCGGCCGGACCAAATGAAAACGAGCGCCAGGAATATTCCGGCTGGGCTGAAATTGAGTACGATTTGTTCCACTTGAGTTTTGGTTCCAGCGGCGTCGATCCGGGCCGAAGTCAGAAACGACGTTTGGAGTAAGATACATATGAATGGGGAGATAACCTGCATGCATGTATATGTATAGAAGAGACCAATACGAAATTGTTCCTAGCGAACATGTACATGTCCATAAGCTACAAGATCGGAGTGCATAATGGGTTCTGGGTATAGCCTTTCGCAAATGCATGTGTTCTCGCTCCGCTTTCGGCAGTCAATATTGGCACATAAACATATACAAGCATCAAATGGGTGCATTTCAAGTAGAGAGCCGCGTGTGTGTGTGCATGTGTGTGTGTGTGTGTGTGTGTGTGTGTGGTGTGTGTGTTTGTGTGTGTGCACGCGCGCGCACGCGTGTGCATGTGTGTGTGCACAACAAAGCGACACGTATCTGCCATATCCATTTGCGTATAAGCTCCTTTCGTGATGTTTCATATACGCTCATAGCTGATATAAGGTATCATAACACGTCGTATACGTTAGGCTGCTTTGAAGCCGTTCGCAGTGAACAAGTTGTAGAGTCGGTATAACCAATCTTGGTTGAATTTGTTATACAGTGTAGTCAGCTGGCTCTCCAGATTGAACGGTACTCAAGATTTGCTAGCGTCGTCTTTATTATGCCTTGTCTTGAAAGAGCATCGTGGCAGCCGTCTCTTCGTCTTTGGCTGAGCTCGCGTTCACGTTCTCCTCCAATGTGGTTAATAACAGCAGATATTCGATGGAACGAGAGGTCTTTATTCTTTATCAATCACAGAACACTTGAAACACCAAATTACTTCACACAATACAATATTACCTGTGCACCAAGATGGCCGCCACCGGTGTTTCACGTGATCCAGTTAATTATCTTGTGACACATGAAAAAGGTCTATATTTGGGGGAGAGCTTAGCCCCCCCCCCCCCCCCTAATTTAGCGATCGATCGGACGATGATATGCTGCCGCGTATATAAGTACATGTACTCATTTATCATGTCTTATGTACTTGCATGGCGTCCTCCCGGGAGATTCACGTTCTGCCAGTTTAACATCCAATTTACATTTCACAATGCATACTAGTCGTATAGAGCTTGGCCCGAATTTCCAGGCTCTAATTATTTTTCTCTGGTCCCAAGCAGACCCAAGCCAGAACGTCGAAGTGAAGCTATTCGATCGCGGTACGCGTGTTTGTACAGAAGATTATACATAGAAACCACGCATACCGCGATCGAATAGTTTCACTTTGAAACCGGATCAAAGAAAAAGAATTATACTTTGGCAATTCCCAGCAAAAAGTTCTTGCCAATGGACAAGATTCCTGCCCAAGATCTTGACCAACTTGCCCAAGACTTGCATGCCCATGGTGCCAAGATTATGCCGGCCAAGTTCTGGCCAAGATCTTACCCTAGATATGGCAAGATCTCGGCCTCCTGGCAAGATCTTGTCCTCCTGGCAAGATCTTGTTCTTCTTGGCAAGAATCTTGCCCAAGAACTTTTTGCTGGGTTTCGGGCCAAACTGTAATGGATAAAAAAATTTTCTAAGCACCGCAGTAGGCAAATGTATCCCCCGAGAGGAGATCCCGGTACATTAGACACTAACGCCACTGATGTTGCCGTTGAATTTTCCCCTACTAACGACGAACGCACCAGATACGTCGGTACTGTATTTTTACCGGTGCTTTGAAACGAAATTCATGTTGTCATGAATATTATTATCGTTTGTTCAGTTTAGCCCCCTAAATATGATATGCTTCCGCCGCCCCTGTGTTTGCGGCAGGACATTTAGTTTGATAATTAGAGCGTTGCGGTATATGGTGTAGAAATCATGGCGGTTAACCTCATTATCGACACCATGCATGTGTTCAGCGATGTGCCTTGCTAGATGGTGTTATTATAAACATATGCAGTAGTACCAGCAATCAGCTGGCTACAAAGACATACACCTGAAACGATAAATTACGCTTTCCAATTAATACACGCGCCACGTTTTCATAGGCATATGAGGTACGGCAAGATCGAATAGGTATGAAAGATGCGCGAATTGCATGTAGCTGCCAACTAGCAATGTGAAAGCTTCAAGTACATGTAGTTGGTTTATGTCGTCCACTAAGCGCGGCCGGCTGTTTCGGCCTGAAAGGGCTGCCTGTTTGAATAATCATGACACGTACAATGGAGTACCATTTCCAACACGTTCAGCTCAAAGGCGTAGGAATGTATTTAAGATTGGGGGGGGGGGGGGGGGCGACTTTGTAGAAATTACTAAGTACATTTTAAATTGCCAATCACACGCATCTACATGTCCAAGACAAATAGTTCAACGCGGTCCATAATTGTGATATATTAATGCAGCCAAACATATTTAAAACCTAAATAGCAATGTTTATTGAATTGTTGGTTATTGGTGCCACTTGTTTGATCCAAAGAAATTAATCCGTCTGTCTTTTGCTGTTGAAAAACTTTGAGCTATTTCTTCTAAGTTGGATTCATCAGTTTATTAAGAGGTTAAATCACCTGCACGATGCATTGTGCTGATTGACAAGAGCATTAAATGCTGGGGTGTGAAATAGTATACTATTGCACTTTTAAGGCTTAAATAGCACTCCCATAAATAATTAGCTGGCCTGGTGAGCCCATCCCTTTCCACTAGCATGCTTCAGTTGTGGACATGTACAAAACCCGTGTATAATAATGACTATTTTATCCGTGACAGATTTTCATGTCAATTCTACAGTATTTGTTGTGCCCTCTCTTTGCTTATGTTTATAGAGAGGTAGCTAGGCAGCCTCCAGAGCTGCATCAAGCAAATGTATTGGCAGTTGTATGGTACATCCCTATTGTTATGACACAGCACTAGTACTATTACCCCCTAGTTTGGTATTGAACATTAATTGTAGCAGAGTGAATGTTCCAGAGACATCAAGGCTTGAATCAGCTACAGATGTTGCTCTGATATGTATATGACATCTGAGACCCTAGATGTTTTGCAATATCAACAATGGCACAAACCTAGTCAAAGAATAGCTTGACTCTTCCTTACATGCATGTCTGTGAGGGAATATCCACCAGCCTTAGCAACCACATCAGTCAGCATGACAACACTACAATGAAGGTCTCCAGAGTGAACCTTGTGCATAACTTAGCGAGTAACTACCTGAGAATTAAAATCTATTAAGTGATCAGTGATCAAAATAGGAAGCATTCATTGGTGGAGTCAGGGATTACAGTGAGTGCAGAACAAGATTCACAGCTGGCCTATAGCAATCACAGCTGGCCAAGAAATCACTTGGCATTAGCTGCGCAAAACCCATAAAAATCAACTACACAAAATCGTTGCTCTTACTAATACATGCATGTAAATGGCACATAAGGCTTCTACTACAAACTGAGGTCAGAGGCAAGAAACCTCAAAGGGAGTTGAGATAGCATAAATGCAGCTCCTGATGTCTTCTTGTCCCTCCTAAGTGATCTACTGCTTCAATGCAACTCTTGTAAATACTTCAGCAGGAGAGTACCTCTCACATGTTTGCAACACTTTAAAACCTCCATGTTAAATGGATACTGAGGTACACGTGGTATCTGAAATTCTAAGAATGCTGTCTGAAAGCCCAAAGCCAAATGTTTGCAGATTCCAACTAGAGTAAATCCAATCCAATAGTTTGAAGTCTTCAGGAACTGTCAGAACAAACTACAATTGAATTAGCACAGCAAGCTAGCAGTAAGTTGTAAACGATTGAAAAGATCATCAAAGAAATTACATGATGCATGGTCTGTTTGTGAAAGGTCTTGATGGGTTCACAAGACTTGAAGGTCAGACAATACTGTACATATACTTTATTAACATCAAACTAATGGTTATCATTATATAGCTACTAACCTGAAAGTCTTGTGCTCGTCTATAATCAATGTGGCCCAGCCAAATACTGTTTTCCTCATGGATGCTCAGCTGGTTGCAGACAAATTTGAAGGGGCATTTGCTAGGCTTGGAGCATGCCACTCCATCTATGACCAATGTTTTGTAACAGATGAGAAATGTTGAGAGTTAGGTAATAGCAACATGATTGTCACAGTGGATGAGTATCAATTATGCGATACTTTTCACATGACGCTATAGTTTCCTATATGAACCAATTTCCCCATGATAATATCTCACCCCCGAAATGCCCCTATTAGAGGAGCACACAGTTGAGAGGGTGAGAAGATGCAACTTTAGCATGCTGGCGAGCAAGGTGCTGAATCGATTCACCTACCGTTTCAACGCACTTTACACTACCTACAGTTCAACCAGAAACAAATTAAAGAAAAGAGGCTACGGTGCTGTCGGTGCATCGTCCATGCAAGAGCACTTCATAAGTATTGCTCCTGACTCAATCCATGCTTAGCCACCCACAAAGATTGATTTCACGTACACACAACACAACACGCGCGTTCCCTATTCAACTTGACAATGTTTGCACGCGTTACTTTTGAAGCATACAAGTCGCGTCTCAGAAAAAGAGTAACATGCAAAAAACGAAGGCTCGATCTATGCACATTTGTAAAAGTGGTTTCTCAACTGGAAGTTCGGACTAACTAGTTTTGAAAACCTATACCTCCGCGTAAATAGGCCACTTTTGAACGACACTTCTCCAGACCGAAACGATTTTTGATGCCCAAACATACCTCGTTCAGTAGAGCACAGGTTCATCTTCAACAATACTTCGTCTAAGAGGTCATTATCACGTGTTCAATTTAGTAACTGTACAACGAATTTCAACAGGTACAAATCATTTCAATACCGTTGCTAGGTGATCGAGGTAAGTGCCATTTCAAAACTTTGGGGCATAGGACTTTCACAAGTAATCTGTTTCTTGATATCTGTACAAAAATAATTACCGTTTTGGTACAGATATGAAAAACAGATCGCTTGTGGAATCAAAATATGATTTGCGTCTTTTTTTTGTGTGTTTGCCCCCCCCCCCCCCCCCCCCCCCCCCCGTATTCGCCAATGTGATTGGTCCTTTCGGTAGCGCTTGACTTGGCAAGCAGATCTGGCAGCATCTGGGTCAGTGGATCTTCCCACTTTTAGTAGCCTCGTCCCCAGGCCGTCAATTAAAGTTTGAGAAATTGCAACGCCGTTAGTGCGCATGAGCTGGCCATTACCAGAAAAAGTATATTTTGCTTGTAAACCTTTCCGTAAATTAACTAGTTACCGGTCTGCCTTAGTCTCGTACCCAGACCCACATCGCAGCTGCGGATGGATTACATCACCGCTACGCGAGTAGTGGTCCTCCTGTACAGATTTCTGTCCAGTTGCGCCGGAATGTTGTAGCGAGCCAATCAGATTTGAGGTATGCGCTAATTGCATACTCTAGTTATCAATCGATTATGGCGGTAAGGCTAGAGATGGATGATGTACAGGTAATACGTGCGATTCAGTCGGCGGGTGAACGTATGGGGTATGCCAAAGTTAAGGATGAACAGTTCCGAATCATCGAAGACGTGGTCCGTGGTCGGGACACGTTCGTAAGCTTACCAACAGGTTACGGCGTTCTGATCTGCTATGGGTATTTATTTGACGAGCTATCGGTTCGAGAGGTACGAAGCAAGCCCCACACAATCGCGCCAAAAAGGCAAAGAGCGAGAAACGATGTCACAGCCGATCCTCATCTTAGGAGAGAAGCAAGCTCGTCGTCTGAGTCCAGCGACTCTGACGCATGCAAGAAGAAGTTCAAGAGGCGCGAGAGGACCCACCACTCCACGTCGCAGGAGAGCAGCTTCCTCAACGCCCCCTTCTGCTATCACTACCATGTCCCTACCCCTCGAGGCATGAAGTCAAAAGGGGTAAGCATGCCCACTTTGATAAACTTCCCTCTCCCATAGACGATCCTTCCTCGCCCCCCGTTTGACTGAAACAAGTAAATAAAAAACATAATTCTCTATGAGAAAGTTGGTGGCATATAGGATTTGAAGGCAATGGTGGTGTAAAAAGGAAGGAAACAAGGGTCTAATAATAAGGGGAAATGGAACAGTCCTATATTTAGCACACAAGCAACATACTATATCCTACATATAGAAATGTGCTAAATATAGCAGCGAGTGTAGAGTCCTACCCCATACCACACATCGAGGACTTGTTGGCCTCAATTGGCTACGCCAAGGTTTTCTCAAAGTTGGACGTCTCTCATGCCTACCAGCAGCTAGAGTTGGACGACGATTCTACGTATTTCGTCACCTTTACCACGCAATAAGTACAATTAACCGCCTTCCTTTCGGCGTGGCGTCAGCACCAGCTATCTTCCAACGCACCATGGAAACATTGTTAAGAGACGTGGGCAACGTGTGTGTCTACATAGATGACATATTGGTGTGTGGTTCGTGTTAAGGAGCATGCTCTGGCATGACCTGGCTTGCTTTTAGGTGTTTATTATACATGTGTTGGGCATGCATGTTCTAGAACTTTCTATTGGCTATTTAAGCATTTCACCGTGTGTAGGATTTAGTCAGGAATAGACGTCAGTGTGCATTCTCTTTGTGCTCTACTGTAGTTTTGACATAGGCTGTATTACTTTGTATCGCTGTGATTTCCCTGCAATTTTATACTCTTTGGACATCCTGAGTATTTTCTAACGAGAAATACAATAGGATAAAATTGGCGTAGTCGGCAGGATTCCGGATCAGTGAAGATGAGCGAGACTGCAAAACTCATGGAGCTGCTGCAGCAACAAATGAAAATACAGCGCGAACAAACGGAGGCACAAATACAGGCATGCACACGCGAAACAGACGGAAGCTATTATTGCAACTTTGACCGGCGGAGCGGCTAAATGGGGAGATTCAACTCCAAAGTCTTTTCCTAGTTTCGTCTCTTTCGACACAACGTCAGAGCTCTGGACGGATTACTGGGCCCGCTTCCAGACATTCGTCGCGGCTCATTCAATACCAGACGACAAGAAGGCACATGCAGGTCTTTTTGACAAATCAATCTCTGGTAACGTTCAAAACGCTCAGCAATCTTGCTTCGCAACTAACCCCTCCAAAAGATGTCAATGAACTCACCTTTGACGAGATCGCTACATTCATGAAGAACCAGTTCGACCCAACCCGTTACGTTATTCGGGAGCGCTTCAAGTTCTGGTCGAATATGCTTCGGAAGCCGGGGGAAACAGTCCAAGAACTCGCGGCTAGAATTTGACAGGACGCGGTGACGTGCGATTTCGCTTCTATCAAGGATCCGCTTGACGAAGCACTGCGCACTCGCTTTATTTGTTCAATCAACAATGAAGCTGTCTTAAAAGCATTATTCAAGGTCAAGGACAGTGACTTAATTAACTTTCGCCAAGGCAATAACGATTGCAATGGAGACCGAGGACGCTTCCAAGATTGCCAAGGAGACGGTATATGGAAACAAATCAGGTTCCGTTCACAAAGTTCAATATTTCAAGAAGCAGGCGGATGAACACTCTGAAGTTCAAGAGCAAGGATCAGAAAAGGAGGGATTTCGCCAAAGGAGTTTGCCCGAGGTGTGGAAAGACTGATCATTTATCTAAGGACTGTCCTCACATAAAAAGCACCTGCCATTTCTGTCAGAAGATGGGACAGTATGCCTAAAGAAGAAAAAGGAGGATGGGGGATTTGTCAAGATCATCTCTAGGCGTGCACTGAGGACAGTCAAAAGCATTAACTCTATTCCGCAACTAAAACAGTCAGTCTGGATTAGTGGCCAGCATGCAACTCACTTTCGAAGTTGATACTGGAGCTGGCGACAACTTCTGTTCCAAGGACTTTTGGAAGAAACTTGGAGAACCTGCACTCGCACAAGTCTCCAGTCGCTATCAGGTGGCTAATGGGCAACCTCTCCCAGTACTTGGCATCTTCAGAGCTTCAGCTTCTCTTCTAAAGGACCAGGAACCAGTAACATTAGCGTTCACCGTCACTGATTTTCCAAAACTCAATCTCCTTGGTCGTGATGCTATTGTTAAACTTGAGGTTAACGTTTCTGCTTTACTAGGGGTGTCTTCGACTCCAGGCAAAGGAACAATTCAGAATCTTCAGAGTATCACTGACACAAAAGAACCCAAGCCAGATGAGGAGTTACAGCAAGCTTGCCGTAAGCTGTGTGGTGAATTCACGGAACTTTTCAAACCTGAGCTGGGGTGCTTGAAGGATTTTCAATTGAAGATCAAATTCAAGGCAGAGTCCAATCCCACCTTCTGTAAACCTTGTCCAGTACCTTTTGCTATTCTGGATGACTTATATCAAGCTTACGATGCGGGTATTGCAAAGGGCGTCTGGAAACCAACCCAATTCAATGCATATGGAACTCCAGTTGTCCCGATTCGTAAAAAGGTTCTACCAGGTCAAACTAATGGCAAGCTACGAGTTTGTGGTGATAATTCAGTGGCTGTCAATGCTCAGTTGGAAACTCACCGTTATCCAATTCCCCTTCCTGAAGACTTGATGCGAAAACTCAGCGGTGGATACGGTTTCTCCAAGATAGATCTAGCAGATGCCTATACAACCAGGTAATGCTTGGTCCAGAAAGCCAGAAGAGGCTTGCACTGAGTACCCATCGTGGGGTTTTGCTCCAACTTCGACTTCCATTTGGCATTAACTCTGCCCCAGGCTATTTCCAAGAAATCATGGATCAGCTGACAGGAGACCTCAAAGGAGTATGTACCTACTTTGACGACATCCTGGTTAGTGGTATGAATGCTTCAGAACATCTGGAGAACCTCCGTGCCCTTCTGCAACGTCTACAGGACAAAGATCTCCGATGCCGCCTGGAAAAATGTCAGTTTGCAGAACCATCCATCGAGTACTAGGGCCATACTCCCTCTCAAAAGGGGATTGCTAAAGGATCGAAGGTTGATGCACTGGTACAGATGCCCCCTCCTACAAACGTCAGCAGTCTTCATTCTTTTCTGGGTTCAGTACAGTTTTATAGCAAGTTCTTGCCCAATCTAGCTACAGTGATAGCACCATTGCATCAGCTCACTAAGAAGGACACCAAGTGGAAATGGGAGTCTACTGAAGAAGCAGCCTTTAGGGAGCTGAAGACGAACTTATGTGCAGATACCGCGTTGGCTCATTTTCAATCTTCCGTTCCAATCGGAATCTCTTGTGATGCATCAGAGTTTGGTATTGGAGCAGTCCTTTTTCACCGATATCCAGATGGCAGCGAACGGCCGATTGCAAACGTCTCCAAGACGCTTACAGAGACCTAATGCAGATACAGCCAAATTCAAAAAGAAGCGCTAGCCATTATATTTGCATTAAAGAAGTTCCACCAGTTTTTGTATGGTCGCAGCTTCATTTTGGTGACGGACCATAAGCCTCTCATTGCTTTATTTGGTCCACACAGAGCAACCCCGGTGTTAGCTGCTAACAGATTGGCTCGATGGGCACTGATGCTCAACCAGTATCAATACAGCATTGAATATCGGAAGACATCAGAGCATGGGAATGCAGATGCCCTTAGCCGCCTTCCAGCAGAAGCAGATACCAGTTTTGATGGGGAGGAGGATGAGGCAGATGTAGATGTGGTCTGTACTATCCGCACAATAGGTCAGCAACTCAACCCCACCGACCCTGGTGTTCTAGCAAGGGAGTCAGCAAACGACCCAGTGATTTCAAATGTGATTCGTTGTACCAGAGAAGGATGGCCTGAGAGAGTCCCAGAGATTCAAACAAAGGACTATTCTATGGAAAACTTCAGAAAGATTTCCATGTCACTCTCTGTAGCTCATGGCTGCCTTCTAAATGGATCCAGGGTAGTCATTCCTTCCAGCCTGCAGCCTCAAGTACTGCAGCTACTTCATTTAGGGCATTTTGGCATCCAAAGAATGAAGCAGTTAGCCCGTACAGCAGTATACTGGCCAGGAATTGACAAGGACATTATGGATCAGTGTCAGCAATGCAGCACATGTGGGGAACACCAGAACAAAGTAGCCAAACCTGCCAAACATCCCTGGATGCTACCTGAAAAGCCGTGGAGCAGACTCCACGTTGATCATGCTATCAATTTCTTGGGCAGTAACTGGTTAGTTATGGTAGATGCTAGCCTCGTCCCCAGGCCGTCAATTAAAGTTTGGGAAAAAAGACGGCCTGGTCTCCATTGCAACTCCGTTAGTGCGCATGCGCTGGCCATTACCAGAAAAAGTGGTAATCGTATATTTCGCTTGTAAACCTTTCCGTAAACTAACTCGTTACCGGTCTGCCTCGTTCAAAGTGCCAGGCTTTTTCAATTAAAAACACATCGCGCACATGCACAAAATACATAGCTACGCGTAGTATGGCAACGACGTCAAAGTCTTGCAGGATTAGTGGCAGTGTTGTGTCTCCTACACATTGTATTGCACATACTACGCGTAGCTATGTATTTTATGCATGTGCGCGATGTGTTTTTAATTGAAAAAGCCTGGCACTTAGAACGAGGCAGACCAGTAACAAGTTAGTTTACGGAAAGGTTTACAAGCGAAATATACGATTACCACTTTTTCTGGTAATGGCCAGCGCATGCGCACTAACGGAGTTGCAATGGAGACCAGGCCGTCTTTTTTCCCAAACTTTAATTGACGGCCTGGGGACGAGGCTAGGTAGATGCCTACTCGAAATACCCTTGCATTCATCCCACAACATCTACCTCAAGCAAAGCTACTACTACCTACTAGAGCAGGACTTTGCACACTTTGGATACCCTCACACAATTGTAACAGACAATTCTACATCTCTCCTATCCAAAGAATTTCAGACTTGGTGCCGTGAGCGTGGTATTGTGCATCTTACTGGGGCACCATACCATCCAGCCACTAACGGAGCAGCTGAGCACATGGTACAAACATTCAAACAGGCCCTCAGCAAGTCAACACTCTCACCCAAGGCAGCACTACAGGAATTCCTTATGCAGTACCAAAGGACACCACTGGCAGAAGGATATTCACCCAGTGAAATCCTGAATGGGCGTCAGATTAGAAGCAAAATAGATATTTTGCTACCTTCACCAGCACACATAGCCCAAGGGAAACAAGCGAAGAGTGCTACCAAGTCCCAGTTGAGTGAGAGACACCAGCAAGTTGAAAAGGTGACCCAGACATTCAAGATAGGATCTCCCTGTTATGCCCTATACTGTGGTCCAAGGAGGGAGAAGGAGCCAAGATGGGTCCCTGCTGTTGTCACAAAGGTCTTTGGCTCTCGTTCATTCAATGTTCATGTATTTCCTAAAGGAGTCACATGGCGACGACATCTAGAACAGCTGAGGCCAAGGCATGGCAATCAAGAAGATGATGATCCGAGGGATACTTCCACACATGATTCTAATTCCTCCTATTCATCACTTGAAGAGAGTAATTCAGACACTTTGTCTGGTCAAGACATGCTCTCAGAAAGCCCAAAACCAATGCCAACACCTCAGGAGCCCTTTATTCCAGAACCTAAGCAACCACCAAACCCCAAACCTCGCAATCCACGTTTGCCTACTGGAGGAGACTACAGTCCAGAAAATCTACGGAGGTCAACCTGGATTAAAAAGTGAACATGGCCTCTGAGGTCAAGCCTCAAGACCAGTGGGGGAGGTGTTAAGGAGCATGCTCTGGCATGACCTGGCTTGCTTTTAGGTGTTAATTATACATGTGTTGGGCATGCATGTTCTAGAACATTCTATTGGCTTTTTAAGCATTTCACCGTGTGTAGGATTTAGTCAGGAATAGACGTCAGTGTGCATTCTCTTTGTGCTCTACTGTAGTTTTGACATAGGCTGTATTACTTTGTATCGCTGTGATTTCCCTGCAATATTATATTCTTTGGACATCCTGAGTATTTTCGAACGAGAAAAACAACAGGTCGACTGAAGGAGAACACCTGGCAACGCTCAATCGAGTGTTAGAGAGACTGCAGCAAGCGGGGTTTAGGCTGAAACGTTCCCTCAGTAGAGTACTTAGTATAGGTCATAACTGCCAGTGGTGTCCGCCCAGCGGAGAAGAAAGTTTCAGCTCTACTAAAGGCACCAGCACTGAAGAACATGACTGAACTGAAGTCATTTTTAGGCCTGTTGAATTATTACAGAAAATTCCTGCCACACATCGCATCGACACTGGCCCCACTTCACTCCCTGATACAAAAGGGAGTGAAGTGGGGGGGAGAGCAACAGGCAGCGTTCAAAAACGCTAACGCAGATTGTCTGAGCAGACTACCAGTTCAATAATGCCAGAAACCCGTGGATGAAGTTCAAGAGAAGGAGGTGCTCATGTTGGAAACACCTTTGTCAACAAAGGTTATGGAGGAGCATACCGATAAGGACCAAGTGCTGGCTCGAGTGAAAGGGATGATTCTCCTCGGCAAGTGGGATTCAAAAGGGTCGAAACAGGCAGACATGGAACCATATCTCGGACGGAAGCTGGAACTCAGTCTGGCAGACGGATGCATCCTTTGGGGAAGTCGAGTGGTCGTAGCCACCAAGCTGCGACCGGAAGTACTGCAGACACTACACGAGGCCCATCCTGGTGTCGTGAGGATGAAGGCGTTGGCTCGAGGCACTGTCTGGTGGCCATGGGTCGACAAAGACATTAAACACAAGGTGAAGGCGTGCGCGAGATGTCAGGTAAACAGGAAAACACCCCCGCCGGTGCCGCTACATCCGTGGGAATTTCCAGCACAAGCGTGGTCACGTCTCCATGTGGACTTCGCAGGCCCGTTCCGAGGAAAACTGTTCATCGTTCTGGTCGACGTCCACTCTAAGTGGCTCGAGGTGGCCGTGGTGTCATCGTGTTCTTCCCTGTGCGCAATCAAGTTCCTGCGCAACGTTTTTTGCAACGCACGGAATCCCCGAGCAGCTGGTGTCAGACAATGGGAGTGCGTTCACAAGCAGCGAATTTAAGGAGTTCGTAGATAGGAACGGAATTCGCCACACAACGTCAGCCCCGTACCACCCAGCATCGAACGGTTTTGCCGAAAGGGCAGTTCAAACTTTCAAGTCCGCCTTATAATCAAGTCCGGCGGGGATGTGGAGACCAACCTGGCCCGTTTCCTCTTTACGTACCGTCTGACCCCCCACGCTACAACGGGTGTCTCACACCCGCAGAGATGCTACTGGGTCGCAAACCACGCTCCCAACTGGACAGCATCCGCCCTCGCAGCGAGACAGCCATTCCGGACAAGGTGAAGACAAGTCAGGCTCGTCAAAAAGCCAACCATGATGCAAGGGCCAAAGACCGCTCGTTTGGGCTAAACGACCCTGTGTACTCGAAGGACGTGGGCGGCAAGCAGGAGTGGATACCTGGAGTTATTAGGAAATTTACGGGGCCAGTATCTGCGATCGTCGAGCTGGAAGACGGTATAATGTGTCGGAGGCATTTCAACCACCTCAGAGTGCGGCATGACGCCAGGCCCGAAAGAGTGCAGGTTAATGAACGCAACACCCTGCCAGCTGATCGCGCACAAGCGACACGGGAGAGGAAGGCTGTTGTAACAGGAGCCAACGAAGGTCCCACTGCAACACCCAGTGGTGGGAGTGGCTCTACCGCACCACACCCTCTCAATCAGAGGAGGCTACGCCTTCTTCTACAGGTGAGAATGAGAACTGCAGCGGCGGCGGAAGGTATATAAGATTGGGGGGGCTCTAAAAGCGAGGATAATTAAATTCATGAATTCAAAGAGAGCATTTGTCCACAGTATGTATTCCTTTTGTCCGCCGGGGGCGGGAGGAGTAAGAACTCCCCAACCCAGAAAGCCGGTGCATATTGCATTACAATCTGTCTGTACTGTTAGCATTTGGCAAACAGCTAACAATCAATCGAGACAGCCTTCGCTTCACATTGTCAAGCACGCTCATGGGGGGGGGGGGGGGGGGGGGGGGGGAGTGTGCCCTCCCGCGCGAATTGTGGAGCTTTCGATGCCCTAATTATATTCATGCACGAAAAAACTCATACGATTCAAGAAAACTAGCTCTATGAATATTATTATTTGAGAGGGGGGCCCCCCCTTTTCCTCATCGGGCGGTCGCCTACGGAGACTTTTCTGGATGTCATTATATAATGCGCGGGCACAGGCGAATAGTAATGGTATACGCGAGCGATCTCGCGGGCAAGGAATAACAATTGTATACTACCGGTTATTGTTTGGTGAGGGGCTGAGCCCCCCCTATGTCATTATTGGGGAGGCTCGAGACCCTCCAGCCCCCCCCCCCCCCCCCCCCTTCCGCTGCCACTGAGAAGCGTGATGAAAACATGCCGGAGACGGCAGTTAGCAACGAAGAAGATCACGCAGAGCAGGGGGGAACTGAAGAAGCAACCAGGACAGAGCCGCCGCAACCCATCCCTATCCGCCGTTCCAACCGCACACGGGTATCGCCCGAGAGGTACGGATTTAAGAAGGGAGGGATGTAATGTTTGTGTCGAGCCGCAACCACTATCAGCGCTCACTATCGTGATCGGCCGGTTGAACCAGTTTTACCAGTCATAACCTGATGTACCGGTTTGTCAGTTTGTCCCATATATTGTACTGATGTACTTCCCGTGTTTGTCATTCTTGTGTATTCGTGTGTTCCAATCGTCAGCCGTCACTCGCACGCGCGTGCCCGCACCACACACGCTATACACTACAAAGGAAAGAGAGGTCCATGGACACACTGCCAGGAGACGCAGGCCTTGTCAGGATGATCTCTCAGTTGCTGGAGTCCCAGGCAAGGGGGCAGGCATTGGCGGGGTGCTCCCACCGCAGCCCGTGACCCAGCACTTGTGATGCAGCATTGCTTAGCTTCGCTTATGAGAGATGATTCAAAAAGCTGGCGTTTAGGATCGGGTGATACCAATGCTAAGTGCACTGATAATCGCTCCTAAATAGGGGAAGATATTGTACGAAGAAGTGAGTGGTCCAGAAATGTAGTTGCTTGCTTATTAAAGCATTAACACACTAATTGCATTCCTGCGAAAGTATATCGCTGGACAGAAATATGTACAGGAGACACCAGACCCACTACTAGGCGGTGATTATTCCATCCGCAGCTGCGATGTGGATCTGGGTACGAGACTAGGTCTGCCTCATTCTAAGTGCCAGGCTTTTTCGACACATCGCGCACGTGCACAAAATACATAGCTACGCGTAGTATGGCAACGACGTCAAAGTCTTGCAGGATTTGTGGCAGTGTTGTGTCTCCTACACATTGCATTGCACATACTACGCGTAGCTATGTATTTTATGCACGTGCGCGATGTGTTTTTAATTGAACTTAGAACGAGGCAGACCGGTAACGAGTTAGTTTTACAAGCAAAATATACTTTTCCGGTGGCCACCGCATGCGCACTAACGGAGTTGACGGCCTGGGGACGAGGCTACACTTTTGAGTGGAATCAGAATTGTCCTTGAGATTACATGGTAAAACCATCGACGCTGGTTATTTTATACCGAAGCATTATGATTGCATTTTGACCGTACAGCTATCAAAAGCGTCCGCGCCTCGCGCGGAGAGATTCTAAGTGCCAGTTGGGGGGGGGGGGGGGGGAGATTCTAAGTGCCCGGGGCACTTAGAATCCCCCCCCCCCCCTCCCCACCCCCACTGGCACTTAGAGTCCTCTATAGGTTTCTACCGTGTTTAGATACCTGCAATTGACCAATCAGATTGCGCGAATCAATTCCGCTATAATAGTCTAAATCTATAACGGTGGAGTGTGTGCGTGTGCGTTCGCGTGCGCGTGCGCGTGCGCGTGTGCGTGTGTGTGTGTGTGTGTTTGTGTGTGTGTTGTGTGTGTGTGTGTGCCTTGTGTTTGGGTTCGAATCCTTGTGAGGTCGATTGTTTTGTTATAAATCTAGGGTTCGAGGTCAATTTTTTTCCCTACTTAGCAGGGAGTGCAGTTCTATCGAAGGATGTTGTTTTTGTCGTAGTATTCACTTTTATTCGTGGGATTTTTAGCTTGCATGGCAGTCAATAAAATAGGGCAGCTGTTACGCAATAGGCGCGCAATAATTACGTTTAGCAGCTGTTACGCATTGTTATTAGTTTGCAGTTAGGCGTTATTCATAGATTGACCAAGAAATTGTGACTTAGAATTGTGACTTAAGTCACAATTTTATAATCAAATTCAAACACCTTATATAAACTATTCCATTGATGTGGCTGATTGTGTACATAGATTACAAGCGTACAAATTGATGAATATATTTGAATAAATATTGTAAATGAAGTCCTGCAATGTTAGCCTATTGTAGGCCATTCAGCATATGGGGCAGTGCAAGAGAAAACTGGGCTTATGTGATTTTTAACATTTCTTCAATTCATCTTGCAGTATCTTTGCGACCTTTAAAGCTCTGTCCTTCAAACTTACTACATATATTACCGGACCATTTTACTACTGCATTTTGTTGTCGAATGTTTTTTATTTACTCCCTGGGGGGTCCTCATGATTAAACAACCAGAACAGTTAGATTTCAATGGATCTCGATGAAAGAATGCCTTTTCGCGTTCAAATTTGCACCACATTTACAACACTGCACCCGCTATTTTTTCCGCCTTTTCGTTTGAGATGTGATGAGCGGTTACAAAACAGCGGCGTTTGAAAGTTGTCGTTCATTTGTCTTCCGATTGCTCCGCCATTGTGCCGTCATTGCTATTTTAACCCCGTGACTACGAGACACTGCCCATCAAGTGCCCCACCCTCCCTCGAATAGATAGCCCAGGCCATCCGAGGTGGACCTGACATTTTGCAAGTTGCTTGTCACGTGAGTATCACTTGGTTCACCGGTCTACGTCTCCCACAGGAAAAAGTTTCAAAATCCCAGCCTTGGGTTTTTAAAAGCCATCCTGGAATTGAGCGTCTAGTATGGTAATATCGCAAAAACCTTTCTTGGATTTGGTGTCCTGGGTGGGTAAAGCTTAAAAACAATACTGGGTTTGTCGAACAAAAACCATGTTGAAGGAATGAATAAAAATGAGCTCAACACGGTTTTTGTTCGACAAACCCAGCATGGTTTTTAAGCTATACCCACCCTGGACGCCAAATCCCAGGATGGTTTTTGCGATATTCCCATGCTAGACGCTCAATTCCAGGATGACTTCTTGTTAAAAAACAAAAAACCCAAGGCTGGGATTTTCCCTGTGTCCATCAGTTGCTGAAGGCATAAATTTTGGGGGTCTGAGTATTGTCAACAGCACCATTGTGGCCATATAATACTGGCATAGTGTATGTTATGCCATCAGTGGTGTAAACGGATTGGTCATCGCTTTGCTGCTCACAGGCAACAGTCTCCATAATACCGGATTTTAAACTGGCATGGGTGTAAACTACTAGGATAACGTACTATTCCAAATCGTCTTCATGTATACATTGCAGTGAACACAAACGTTGCGCCGGTCGAGTTTAAGTAGGATGACGTGTAGCGATTATATCTCAGTCACAAATACACGAGCGACAGCACGTGTGGCCTGTGTCCGAGAAAAAAAAAATCGAATTACCCTCGTAGAAATGAACAAACATACAAGCTCAACTACAACAGGGTTTGAGCTTACACACGTTGTCTTAGCCTTAGGATCACGTAGGCTCGATCAATTCGACGTTTTCATGTCGCCACGCGCCACCGTAAACTCCCAACTCGTTTACGCAACTGAAGGAGACGCAGATTTTATCAATCCTACTACCACTACCACTACCAATCCCACTACCACTACCACTACCAATTCCCCTACCAATCCCACTACCACTACAATTTCCACTACCAATCCCACTCACGTGACAAGCAACTTGCAAAATGTCAGGTCCACCTCCGGATGGCCTGGGCTATCTATTCGAGGGAGGGTGGGGCACTTGATGGGCAGTGTCTCGTAGTCACGGGGTTAAAATAGCAATGACGGCACAATGGCGGAGCAATCGGAAGACAAATGAACGACAACTTTCAAACGCCGCTGTTTTGTAACCGCTCATCACATCTCAAACGAAAAGGCGGAAAAAATAGCGGGTGCAGTGTTGTAAATGTGGTGCAAATTTGAACGCGAAAAGGCATTCTTTCATCGAGATCCATTGAAATCTAACTGTTCTGGTTGTTTAATCATGAGGACCCCCCAGGGAGTAAATAAAAAACATTCGACAACAAAATGCAGTAGTAAAATGGTCCGGTAATATATGTAGTAAGTTTGAAGGACAGAGCTTTAAAGGTCGCAAAGATACTGCAAGATGAATTGAAGAAATGTTAAAAATCACATAAGCCCAGTTTTCTCTTGCACTGCCCCATATGCTTAGTTACGCAGCTATTACCATTCTTTGACTTACTCGTCGTCATCGGTAGGTAGCCGCCCATCGCCAACGGAAGAATCAATTAGTGCAACGTCTGCTTCATCTGGTGAAGTAAAGCTTGGTCCAGCTTCGCCATTCTCTACAACTACTAGCGGCTTCAAGCTTCGAGTGGAAAAAGCCTTCGTAATTGTAACCTCGTCAAACAAACCACATACTTTTTGCTACGTCCGCTTCCCTCCGTTCCTAGCCTTTTACAACACCTTGTAGTTCCTTTCTGAAAAGCCTCCCGTACCTTTGTTTCGCTGGTTTATTGCCTAGAACTTTGTCTGCTCCACAAACTACCCGATCACCAACAGAGAACCCGACCATCGCTATCGCGTGCGTATCGTAGGGGAGGCGTGGAAAAATCGAATTATCACCTTGTTTGCTTTCTATTTTGACCACACCACAAAAAGGACTAAGTAGTTCTATCTGCAAAATATAATTCTACAAGCTTCGACGTTCGATCTAGTGCATAAAACGTCATAGGTACTCGTAGAAAATACTGCTACTTTACCCGTTCAAAGCGTTGTGACTTAAGTCACAATTTTATTGATCCTCGATACGCACTAGAGAATTGGAAGGGAAAACGGTATGCAACTTCTACACAACGTGTTTCCAAGCTATTTAAATGCTATATTATGAGAGCACATGCCTCCATCATCATTGTACATATTTTAAAAGCATCCTAGTTGATAGAATTCTCTTGGTGTATTAATTAGAAAAGTATTGTGACTAAGTCACAATGACGCGGTATTACACATTTTTTGCGAGATTGCGTACAGAGAAGGCCTTGTATTGTCAATGTTAAGCGCATCCAAGTGTTGAAAAAAACATACCTAGAACACACATGCATCCATGTATATGTGGTAAGTTTCAAATAGTTAGTTTGCAAATTTTTTAATGTGAGATTTCCTCATTGTGACTTAAGTTACAATTGGTCACTCTATGATTATGATTAACTTACAATTTGAGTCGCCTGACGTAGAGTGCAACTGCTTCAAACTGCAAGCAAAGCTGCAACAAGCAAACTAATAACGGTGGAGTGTCCGTGCGTGCGTGCGTGCGTGCGTGCGTGCGTGCGTGCGTGCGTGCGTGCGTGCGTGCGTGCGTGCGTGCGTGCGTGCGTGCGTGCGTATGGAACGCCATTTGTTGCAAAAGTTTTTGTACGCGCGTGTGCTGTCGAGTGCACGCGCGTGTGCTCTCGAGTGCACGCGCGTGTGCTCTCGAGTGCACGCGCGTGTGCTCTCGAGTGCACGCGCGTGTGCTGTCGAGTGCACGCGTGTGTATTCTCCAGTGCACGCAACGTGTGCTGTTAATTGTACCATTCATGCGCATGCTGTAGAGAGTCAGCGATAAATATATAGTCTCTTACAGAGAGGATGCGCAAAAGGCTTACCATGTATGCACCATGCGTACTGTGATCGAAAAAGTCGAAGACGATCGGTCCATGCAGGTCACATAGAGTAATGGAGACGACGATTGGAAGCACCATGCAGGCAGTGAATGGTTGTAGTTTGGATGGCAATACTTTACAGTTCACACAATGTACACACGAACGGCTTGTCAAAAAAGCTCTAGCATGTAACATGATATGCCATCCCCACATATGTTCTTTCTTACCCCACGCTACATCGACCAGCGTGTTACCTCCACCCCCATACAAACCACAGCACAGATACAGATATATACAGATACAGATACAGCTAGATACATCACAGCTGCACCCTGCGTTTTATTTCTAATGATGCGATTCACAATTTTATGCATTTCTAGTCATCAGTGATAAGGGAAAGGTATTTGATGAAGGTGAGGAATGGCACCTGGGAATAAAAGCAAAGGGAAACATGTTTCACATGCACCCGCTGAACGTCGCATGTTACCGTAGCATCAGGGCAGCCAAAGGCCAGCCGGCCTGTCAGGCCGGCCTGACAGGCCAGAGACTTGGCCTGACCTGTCAGGCCGGACCCCTGGCCTGTCAGGCCGGACCACGCCCCCTCGTTGTGCCAATACGTGCATACAGTATATGACTTATTTGTACACGTATACAGATCAAGCTTACTTCTTGTTCAGTATCCAAATATTAATGTAATAGTGAAGATAATATATCGATTGTGAAATAGTTATAAATCATACTGACAGAGACGCGAATAAATATGGAACAATTTATTGTTTATAGCACACAGCAATAGCAGTGGCTTATTTCTTTCGAAGCATCCAATGCATTTTGCTTTAGCATAATTGATGCCTCCAGCTGTTGGGGAAGTACAGGCTCCCTCGCTGTCGCTCCTGGATCAACTTGGGTCTTGAAAACACTCCGCTCTCTGATGGAGTGAATTACACGGCAATAGCCAGGTACTTTCGAACAAGCTTTGCGATAGTGGGTAATTTTGTGTTGTGCATTTTACACCATTCCAAAGAATCTAAAGAGGCCATGACATCTACTGATCTGATCTCCGAGAGTTGAAGCCAAGCATCATATTCCTCCTTAACTGTCTTGCGAAGATACACACTCATCCTTGTGATGCCATTCAATGTGTCTAGACAAAGTGGAGCGTTCCCTGGAGAACGGCCTGTGGCAGTAATCACACCACGCTTTATCTGCGTACTCCCTTTGATGTATGGAACTTGAAATGAGACCAGATAGCGGACGTGTTTGCACTACTACAGTACTACTAAACCTTCGCAATGGCGTGAATCTCACAAGTTCCTTGGGATTGTATTCTCACAGATCCTGGTTTGAAACAGGTTTGAGCCGCTGAGCAGTAGTCATAGGAATCGTAGAAACCGACGGACACGCTTCATCGTATTACGCTACATAATAAATGATTGACATTTGTAAACTATAATTTCCACTAATTTGGCCTGCCGACCTGTCAGGCTGGACCCCTAGCTGGCCTACGGCAGCCCTGCGTAGCATTATCAAGACAGGCGTATGGCCTCCGTTTTACGTGTCGATTGTCTCATACCCAGACTAACACTTGCAACTGCTGATTACATCACCTCTATGCAGAAATGTGGTGATGAATCTATCCGCAGCTGCAAGTGTGGGTCTTGATCAACGCCAGATGATACGCTACTAAGCTAGATAACCATGATGAATGAAGAGGGGCACAAAGACACAAAAAACTAAAACAAAACACAACGAACAAAAACTTGACATAACATCAAATCGTGTGAAAGCCTGGACTATTGATAATAGCATAGTCCATCATCTCGTGAAACTTATTAATATCACTCAGCAGTGGTAAAGTTAGAGTTAATCCGCATGTTGATGAAGACGGGAAAATTCTCGAAACGTCACTTTCAAACCATGATCTGGGTTTTCGTGAAAACCCCATCGGTGGTATTTCAGATGCCCCAGTTGCAAATGTTAGAACTTTGGGCAAGTCCATTAGTACATTGCACTCATCAACTTTAGCATGCCTTCCACCTGAAATAATGGGGAATACATTATTAATACAAAAAAAATCATCTAACTAATCACCTACACCAGGTATTTCATTGATGACAGCTTTATCAATGTTATCTCCCAGTAGATAAGCGACAACACCCTGGGAAAAAAACCTTGGGGCTGATCCCCCATACATAAGGGACAGAGCGATGCAGTTTCCTATGATTCTGTAGTGGTTGTCTTGCAGAGCACGTATATTATGTGCAAGCACTCTCATATTTGTAGGTCCAGTGAAGAGGTCATTGTTATCTTTCAAAGTATCCCACAAGATTTGGAAGTATTCACGCAACAATCCACCAGCATCTATTCCATCCTCTCTTACAAATGTTATACTTAAGCCGATTGCTGGATTAAATGTTGGCTTACTTACTACAGACTTAGTATCAGTCCACACATGTTTGC
This sequence comes from Eunapius fragilis, assembly GCA_963681505.1. Taxonomy (NCBI): domain Eukaryota; kingdom Metazoa; phylum Porifera; class Demospongiae; order Spongillida; family Spongillidae; genus Eunapius; species Eunapius fragilis. The sequence goes on along the minus strand of OY811982.1, from coordinate 635,978 downwards.
GCCGAACTGTTATACTTTGCCGTTTTCCTCCATCGTTAATTTTAAGTTTGGCATGATTTTTTAGTAGTGCGCTTGATTCACATGATTCGGACCTGTTGAAATGGTTGTAAGTGCAAGAATTTATCACACCACTCTTGAACTATGATCACAAAATTGTGCATGTATTGGTAGGAAGCATTACATGTAACTCACATTTTTTCTACTTTGGTTATCTTAACATCATCATCCACTGCCACGTTTTCTTCATCCCAGCTCTTCATAACCTCTTCTTCAACATCTTTGGCACTACCTGTTTCATCATCGTCATCTTCACTTTTTTCATCATACATTGAATTGCTGCCATAATAACTGATAATTTAAGATATGAAGTAAGGCAAAAGGTAAAATGGCAATACAATATAAAGGTACATAAATTTTGGAACAATAGGTTATAATTTGTGAAGTAGGGTTCCAATTAGTTGTCTACGAACTAACATATACATACCTGTGCATTTGTAGATTTTTACATTCAGAAATTTGGCATCACTCAAAACTTAATAGACAGGCGCATATAATTCGCAGTATTTTTAAAATGTCTTCAAACAATCCCTCTAATGACACATGCAGTTTTAAGCTGTTAAAATACAGCTTCAGTCAAAATCATGATTTCGTACATCATTGTATGTCGAAGGGCATGTGCCAATGTATAAAAGTAGTACTATTTATCAAATGTAGCACAATAACACATGCTCAAAGAGTGCCATAGATGATCTGTTGATGTTAAACAACATTTTTTAACATACAGTCTAACTTAGACTGCAAAAAAGGATACAGATAACACAAAATTTCAAACGTTTTGTGTATATTGTTGTTTACTAAGAATCAATTTACTTATACCTGTGACATCTTTGAGGAACTGATGATGAAGGAGTAAAAGACATGCCTTGGCGATGTAAATACTGTATGGGAATAATGATCAATAAATTAAATGTGGTTTGAAATACTTTTTTAACTTATGCCTTTGTGTCCAACTACTAAAGTTACAGGCTTTAAATGTAATTACAGCATTGACATTTATTATTGCATAAGATTTAAATGTATGTATGAGCCGACCAGACTGATTGTCAATGCATCAATATATAATGTAACATGCTAATGATGGTTTGCATCGTATTTGAATAACAATATTTTATAGAAACTTCGATTGGTGTAAGGAAATTATAATCCCACTACCTTCTCTTGTGAAGGTGATGTTATAGAAGATTCCAAGCCTTGGAGGTGTAATGACTGCATAAATGTGGTAATCATATTACTCTCACAAGTCATATAGCATTGTACCTTGTGATGGGATAATTTTGACAATGAGGATGGAGTTGAAGAACTTGGTGTAATGTCTTGGTGAGGCAGCCACTAGGGCAGTGCTGTTATATAAATAACATTTTACATAACAGTGTACTTACATCTTTTGAGGTTGAGAACGAAGTAGAAGTTGCTGGTGTAGAAGATACTTCCTTTGACTGACACTGCCATGATAATGAATATTTATTGCCTTGTTACATTAATTAATGCAATATACAATTACCTTCTGAACAGGTAGACATGACGTTAGACGGATGTATATTGCGCCAGAATATATCTGCTTAACATTTCTGCCATTATATTGATGGTCCCCATCTGGTATTCTTATTTTTCTATTTGAACATTTAACAAATTCAAAATCATTATCTTTTATAACAGATAAATTGTATATCATGTTCTCTTTTCTCCGTAGACAGTTTCCAATTTCATTCCTTACACGTTCTTCCGGCATTATTGTAGATATTTCGACAGTCCCATCATACAGTTTATCACTTTCAGAAAATGTTTCAATTTCATCTGAAGCTCCTTGATAATCTAGTAGTATTAGTTTCTTTCTAAATTTATGCTCTAGAACTTGCTTGAATTTTTTGATTCCATGCCCATTTTTTTTCCTTCTGTCTATCATGGTCACTGTATTAGATTGCAGATTATTGACTAATCTGCTTACACCTGCAACTATCGAATCGTGGGTAGATGCTTGCTCCAAAGACGCTGAAGATCGGAATAAAGTTTCATTGCTTTCACACTGTACTTCAACTTTCTCTGAAGTCATGAGAACAATGCATAACAGATAAGTGCATCAAATTTATGTGAATGAATTCAGTTCCTTATAGCTCCGTGAGGGATAGCACAATTTTTGATGCATACCGTCCACCTCTAATGTCATTGTTATTGTGGGTGATACCAAAATGCATTGTACACATAGCACCAAGTGTGAGATGCAATCAATGCGATATAGACCCTTTTAGATTTATATAGAATCCAAGTGAAAACTAATCATTTTATCTTCTGAACTGTTAATGCTATCAACTTCCTATTTTCAAAACTGCACACCACACCATTTATATACTTTCTGGTGTCTTGCACATATAGTCTGATACTCCCCTGGGTTGGAAATGGCAGCATTTTCAGGTAGGAATGTTCAAATCATTTCAAATTCAGTGTTTACCTACTGTTTCTACCAATTTTTACTTCATCCATAAGGAGATATAAATTATTTATGTTTTGCTGGCAGATACAGGGGAGGGGAGTATAGTCAATTTATGGTGGAAATGGATTGACAATGGAGGATTAATAATAGATGTAAGGCCGTAGTAAATGAGCTTTTTTATGCTTGCATGAATGGACCTTTTTCAAGACAATATATACAATCTATGCAGTGGCAGATCCTGGATTTGGGAGGGGGGCACAATGGAAGGTGTGGCTATAGGTGGCTACAGGTGGGGCAGAGTAGTAAGCGGCGCCACCCCGGGGAGGGTGCCCCCCCTCCCCCCCTTGGCCAGCTAGGGGGTATGGGGGAGCACTGTAATCTAAGGCCCCACCCCCCTCCCGCATTTGTTTACAATCAATGAGACTAAAGAGGCCCCCTGTATCCTCGCATTGGTGAATTGCTAACTTACAAGATGAGGGGGAACAACCCCCCCCCCCCCCCCCCTCCCCCTAGATCCGCTACTGCTATAAGCTCTTGCTCTACCAGTACTCTGTACTGGAAATTTTAAAATTAATGTAATTCAAAAGTTATTATTACATGTAAAAATGGTTGTAGTCACATGGTACTAGGTAAGCAGTTGTTTTGAAACAGGATTCACTAATAACACTACCAACAAAATGACCATGCACATTGTATGGCCAACCTCCTTCTACTACCAAATATTTGGACAAACCCATACATATTATTGATAAATGCAAAATAGGTGCAGTTTGTGTAGTTGAACATCCTAAACTTGATATAGTAATAAAACATAGCTTTGTAGGTCTTGAACAGTTGTCAACTTTGTACAGTAAGGGATGGATAATACATAGGATTTAGTAATTCAGATGCTCTCTTAAATGTTGCTATAAGCCATGGTAGTGAGACAGTCTTTGTGGTGAGTGTCTGTTATATTCATGGATGAATATCAAGGAAGCAAAAAAATATTTTTCAAATTATTTCATATCTTAAACTTCTATAACTCTTTTCTTACGCACTCAAAACTAGTTCATCCATCGTGGAGTTATAGTGGCCTGATTTTAAATTACGCATGCATTTTTATTTCATGCGTCAACTTTGATGCTCCTTCCTGTTAATTTTTCATAAGGCTAGGTCCCATTTTGCTGCCTCCAACCTATATATTTTACTGGTGGATTTATTATAAAATTTAAGATGATCTTGATATAATTGTGCATGCTTGTACTAAGTTGAGTGACAAGACTGCACAAAACAACTAAGTTCATCTTCATTTTAGTGTGTTTGAGGAAAGGAACAAACCATGATGTAATTAAATAAATTTTTGTGTTGTTATTTATTGTGGAGTAATGGTAATGTTGCATGCAAAAGGTATTGACACAATGTTTTGCTTCATAGCTAGTGGTCACCCATCTTTTTACCACAGGTAGCGTCTAAAATAGCTGATATTGCTTGCATGATCAAAACCCACGCACTAACAATACCAGTTACTTTCTGCCCCTGACTTTACGAATTTTAGATCCAGTCTCTTTGCTTTCTTACTAATCCAGGTAATGCAGCAGTTATGACTACAGCAATGTTGCAACAGAGGGTATACTACATCAAGCTTCACCACTTTTCTGATTACGTGCTTATATGTTGCTGCATGTAGTGTGATAGTACATGTGTATTCATTACACACTTTTTGCATAGACTTCATGCGAGGATGCTATTAGATGACCCACCATTGAGCTCTCTAAGTTATTTTATAATAATGGCAACTAATGACTGTTGTTATTTCTAACAGCTTGGAAACTAAGTTATGATTAATGGTAAGCGCAGGACGTACACGATGCAAATGGTAAGTTGTTAAAAACCAATATTTTATTTGCCTATGGCCACAGCCCTATGCAGTCATACAATTTGTGGACAAAAGGCATACCTCTTGAAAAATTGAAAATGTGGCATAATGCCCTATCAACCATCCTCGACAACCGTAACCTTAGAAACCTTGCACAGCATATTAACATGTTTGAACTTGTGACCATTTTAAAGCCATACAATGAATGAAGTACTATTTGTAGCCAAAGTCACATGGCCAAGTTATCTCTCACCACTGCTTCTTACAAGTGGCCATTTTTTCAACAAACGCATTGACTTTATTGTCCTTTTGAACCACGTAGAAATTCTACCCCGAGGCGGAAGCACATAACAAAAGGAGACAGAAGGAACTTACAATGCATAGTATGGAACTGTAGCCATACTTTGTCGTCATGATGGTATATGCGTGTAAAGTATACTGTGCTTTGTGCCGTGTACACTAACTTAGTACATATACGTATAGACATGAAAAGCAGCTGGACACCCTTCCCATGTACCCACTGTAAACTGCTGGACACCCTGCCTATGTACCCACTGTAAGCAGCTGGACACCCTGCCCATTTTTCCAATGTAAGCAGCTGAATCCCCCCCCCCCCCCACTCTCATGTAAATAGCTGGACCCCTGCCCCTATGTACCCACTGTAAGCTGCTGGAACCCTGCCCCCTGATCCCACTGTGAGCCCTTTCCCCCCATGTACACAGTGTAACCAGCTAACCTCTCACCCTGATGTAAGCAGCTACTGTTACCCGCTCCCTCATGTACCCTTTTTAAGCAGCTGAACCCCTGCCCCCATGTACATGTACTCATTGTGAGTAGCTGGACCCGAACCCACAGGTACACACTGTAAGAAGCTGGACCCCTTGCCTTCATGTACCCACTGTAATTAGCTGGACTCCATGTATCCACTGTAAGCAGCTGGACTCCATGTACCCATTGTAAGCAGCTAGACTCCCTGCCCATAAGTACCCACTGTAAGCAGCTGGACCCCTCCCCCATGGACCTACAGTCCGCAGATGGATCCCTTCCCACATGTACCCACTGTAAGCAGCTGGACTCCCTGCCCACATGTACCCACTGTAAGCAGCTGGACCCTTCCCCCATGGACCTACTGTACGCAGATGGATCTCTTCCCACATGTACCCACTGTAAGCAGCTGGACCCCATTTACCCACTGTAAGCAGCTAGACTCCCTGCCCACATGTACCCACTGTAAGCTGCTGGACCCTTACCCCCACGGACCTACTGAACGCAGATGGATCCCTTCCCACATGTACCCACTGTAAGCAGCCTGCCCCACTGTAAGCAACTGGACCCTTGCCCTCATGCACCATTGTAAGCATGCAGCTGCATGCACCCCCTCTCTCATGAATGCTGTTCACTAGACAACAATGTTGCATGCAACTCAATGAATCCAATTATGTTTTCAGTAAAACATTAGTTTACTGCTATCTTACTAGAATTTTGCTACAATTCATAGTTTTGCGCGCAACTTTTGCCTAGTGTATGGTTGGCTTTAGCCACCAAATGGCATCCACAAACTCTGCAACATTTCTGGAGCTGGTGTATGTGGTGTTCCATCTATAAGCAATGTGACAGAATAAAACTACAAAAGTCCATTCATTATTCATACAAAAACGCAAAACCGCTTATTGTGTGGAAAAAAGTGGTGTTTCTGTATACCTAACTGTGCATAGTTGGCGATGCTTCATAACGGTGTGCTGGAATGCGCACAATTTTACAATAACAACAGGTGGAATAGTAAAACTGAAAGAAAAAGGTGTGAAATTCAAAAAAGAATGTCTGCTCATCGTTGAAAGAACGTTTGTCGACAATGGCCCTGCTTTAGAATACAGACAGACAGGCAGACTTATAAATAGGTTAGACCAAAAGCACGCAATAAATGTATTGTTCGGATCCCAGCCCTGCCCTCCCACTGTAAACAGCTTGATAAATTTTTGTATTAGAAGCCTATGGTGCATCTATAACTAGCTGCCTTATTAATGATCAAACCATTCCATGACTTATACATCAGATGCCTTAAGAATGCTCTTTGTCTTTTATAACAAAGACAAAGAACATACAAAGACAAAGAACATTATCTAAATCTGATAACCGCATATCGAAAAAGGTTGAGAGAATTGACATAGCGGTTTTACCACATGCTCATGAATACACTTATTACGTGAACTTGTTTTGTGAGCATCCTACTGTGGCACAGCTTTGTGACCTCTAAGAATTCGTTGATTCTAGCACAGCCTGGCTATGTAGTTTTTAAGACAGACAGATAAAGTACTTCTTAGTGTTTAAGGTATCAGCATGCAGATTGATAGCACGCTTTACTGCTCAGTACATGCATGTACAGCCAGTAACATACGCCTGTATACAAAACTGAGTTGTCCATGTTTTTTAGTTCGTTGTACACATACGTAGTGTTAAGCTTTTACGTTCAAAAGGTGAGAGTTGCTCGTATAACGTCATGCAAATGCAAATTCCTATAGCTCCTTAAACAAACGCCGTACACATGGTGGAGAACTAGATACTGTGACATACACTACATGCATGTGTACAGCAGATATACATATACATTTACAATGCATACATTGAACCATGGCTCTGCACGGACGTAGCGCAAGCAAAAACTGTACATTTATTAGGGTATTGTACATCAGGCGGTTTTGTGGTTTTAAGGACATAACAGTACCAGGTGGTTGCCAAAAGCGGTTTGCGTGTTGGAACATCAAACAAATAGCTTACATATTTAAAATTTTAGCACTTAACGATTAACATTGAACGTTTCACTTTACAAAGAAAACAAAAAACATAAAACGTATCGCAAAACATACATACAAGTTTAAATATCATGCACGCTAATGAAGGTTGGTATTCTGTGAACATGACACATGACATGTATCTGGCAAGAAGCATGCACCCAAATAAAGTAAAGTTGAAGGTAAGGTACCTTTAGCACTGCGCGTTTTTACAACGACCCCAAAAAACCAATGTCCACGCAGGGGCTATCTTAAAGTACACACACAATCACACATCCGCACTGATGCCCTCTCACACAGTTAACACACATGCACACACATACACACGCGCACACACGCACACACACACACACACGCACGCACACACACGCACGCACACACGCACGCACACGTATGAACACACACGCACACGGACGAACACACACACACACACCACAAACGTACACACAGACACACCGCATGCATTGTTGGGGTCGTTGTTAATACGCAGTGCAGTGGCGAGGTACAACTGTACGCATCAGTTTGCTTCCTGCCAGATAGAAGTGCATCACATACCAACTTCGTGAAATAGATTTATTTAAATTAAACGAACACACACCGCGAACTCGTAAATATGTTTTTCATCTATTGTTCAACGTGAAACGTTAAAGTTTATTGTTAAATGCTTAAAGTTAGCATTATGTCCGAACACTCAAACCGCTTTTTGATATTCGTTTGAATCCGAAACACCAGTGCTACTGGTATAACCACAAAACCACCCACTTTATTGGTGTAAGAAACCCTAAAGCAGTAGGGGATCTAGTTGGGGTTAGCCCTCCCCCGCTAGCCCTTCTGTAATATTATTCATAGCAGGACAAATAGGCAATCCGCATTGTTAGAATAATCCATTTTCAAGCCGCCCCTCCTTTCTCGTGCGTCCGCCCCTGCTTTTAAGGTGCACTGTTAACTCGCGATCCAGGGCCACCTGTAATGTGAATGCTGTCTTAAGATGCAATTTTGCACCGGCCAAATCCATTTATATTACCGTTCTGACACGTAGTACAAGTGCTTTCGGATTGGGACAAGCGTACGTCCTGTATAACAGTTCGCTCAAAGCGTATGAAAATGAATTACTTATCTCAGACGGATCCTACAATAAAAGAGGCTGCGGAGTTATGGTTAACGTGTCCATACGCGGTTAATCGTAACTCAGCATATAGGTCAGTCCCTTATAATTATGCACTTGTCAATGGTAACTGCAACCCCCCCCTCCGGGACATATAGGGGATTAGTGGGGATTTTACAGGCCAATCAGATTATTGCGGTACGCATTTGACCATATGGGGATTTGAGTTCGCGTTGAAAATGAATTTTAATCGTAAACCAACGTGTTTGTGACTTTCCCCTATCGGCGTGTTTTGCATGCAGCTCAAACTTGTGACGACCTTGGTAGAACACATTCACGGTAGGTAATCCAACATCATACCGAGCCTGTACCGTACCAGAAACAAGAACATGCAAACTACTAGTACAATTATAACTACAACTCTTATAGCGGCACAATATCAGCGGTATACCTACAAAGGCTAACGCGCGTTCGTTTAGAATAGCAGGAACGAAACCGTAGGTTATAGAAGGTCATGTAACGAGACTGGTCGAGGAGGGTCATTTGTATTGGTCTCCATTTAACAGTGGGGCATTTGATTTAATAAATGTCAAATCCCTCATATGTCCCGGAGGGGGGGGGGGGGGGGGGGGGGGGGGGGGGGTTGCAGTTACCATTGATAAGTGCATTAAAAAGCGAGTGACGTTCAGCGGGATCGATGTTACCGCCGCCATTGCATGGCATAGAACAATGCGACAATGCTCGGCATTTCAGGAATGGGAATGTACTTAACTTGTTTCTAGTTTTGCTATATAGTTAACGCGAAGAAAGTTCTTGCAGCTATTTAATGCATGAGTTCCGCGATTCTATGCACAAGCCGGGGGAAAGCATTTTATAGGTTGTATAAACAGAGCACAAAGAACGTTCAAAAAAATTATGACATACTAATCAAGTGATCGGCAAAACTTACTTCGCAACTGACTGACAAAGGCGTCGCAATACAATTCTCTCGCCTAATTTGGAGACACCCATACCACGAAGGTCCTCGTCACTCATAAGGCAAACTATTTCAGCATCGACCTGCAGTACAGCAATGGGTAGAAACATAACTTCAAATGAGTATTTGAATACATTTATACATGCATCCGTAGATGTAATATACCTTTTCTTTGCTAAACGCTTCAGACAGATGTTCTAGCCCTGCTTTCTTTAGAATGTCGTCCATTTCTTTCTCACAATTGAAGCACTTACTTCTCCAACGTAAAAAGAAAAACAGCACGTGGCACAAGTATAAATTAAACTCGTTTTCGAACCGGATTTTAATGAAATTCGCTAGCGTCAACCACATGCGGCCGTTTGCGGCTGGCATACAATTAGAACAGTACCGTAAGTGGAAAATGGCGTACTTCATTATAAACGTACATCGAGTGGAAAATGACGTGCCTCATTATAGACGTATATCGAGTTGGGTAATATTATACTCCCCATTTGAAGTTGAATGTCTGATATCAGTGAAAAAAAAACTTTCAATAGTTCAATTGCGCCTCGCACATGTAAGATATACAATGTACGTTAATAATTATGACTTAGAAAAAAAAATTTGCCCCCTATATTCGTACCTACAATTATGTACCGTAAAAATTATTCCGATATCTACAACGCAAGGTTATAATGACACGGGCGGAGGACGAGGGAAACTATAATCACATTTGAATGGCCTTAAATGTGGGTGAGGGAGGAGGGAAGTATCAATGGGTTTGGTGCCCCCCCCCCCCCCCCCCCCCCCCCCCCCCCCCCCCCCCCCCCCCCCCCAATCCGGGTTAGCTGAACAGTATATAGTAACAGAATGACTGAAGGATTGAAAACGGCATCTCAGTCGTGAGTGCATATATGTCTGTATTTGGGCAACTACGGTTATTTGCATTAATATCTGCATGAAGTTTGCGGCTGGACACTAGTACTTGTGCATTGAAGGAATGGTTTGGCCTTGTTACACCACAGTATATTGGAACGACTCGAGTAAATGTAGGGCATATCCCAATCATATCATATAGGGATACATATAGCAGCTGGTGTTGTTTTCTGCCGCCACCTTGCAAGCAGCCTACTATGCAATATACATTATGCTTATTTCAAGCTTTGGTTGTTTCTTAACTGTTTGGAAAAAGCGATTTGCAATGCCTTCATGAGCATGGGTTAAAGCGCCTACATGTAGTGGTCGACCTAACATTTAAATACTTTCAAATTCAGTAATGATTTTGAAAAGCGCTATGGGGAGTTCCGTTTGAGGTGATAATTGCTGTAATCATACAGCCATACAGCCATAGATATTATACGGAAGGGATTTGAAACGGATCACGTGCTGTAATACATTATATAGGCTGGCTTGCGGCCTGTCACTGCAGTACTAATTAACTCCTTCGACGTTCCTCAAATTCTGTGCATCTGTAGAATGCTAAGTTTCGAGGTTATAAAACTTGTTTGTTCTTCTTCCGACTGCCTCTGACTGCCGTAGAGGTAAAACATCTTTCCGAAGTGTTATAGGCCTAGTTCGCGACAATAACACTTTTGAGCTTAAGGAAATGCTTTATGGGCGTGAAAGAGACGACGGCTTCATCGAATTGGCTTCATTTAATTAACATCAGGTAGTTCTCACTACGGCGAACGGATCGAACTCAACATGTTCACGTTTGTTTGGATTTAGTACCTTTTTCAAGGCTGATTTCATTGGCTTGATTGAAGTAAAATCAGACAGTTCTCACTGCGACGGATCGAACTCAACATGTTTTGTTTGATTGTACGCTGGGTGCTCATATAACGAGGCAAGGAGCCATCCGGACATGTGTGTGCATGGTTGTGGGCGTGCAGCGTGCGCTGCGAGCCCCTATTCAATCCCTTTATTCGTTTTTCTATTTCTGCACTGATTGTATGATCAAACTGGTCGTGAATAACGCACTCTGCGCTACATTGTGCATCTTTCTGTCCTCCTAAGTAGGTGAAATTGTGGGCGGACACTTCTATCAAGGCTCTCGTATATAACATTATAATATTATAAAGACCTACGAGAGAAACAAAGCTAAAGCTCTCGATTTTAGCTATAGGCTTCTTTCCTCACCATTATAGCCTATTGCATGGGCTTATTACCATAGCCAAAAACAGCATTATAGTAACAATGCCGCCATTTTTATTTGAGTGCTAACGGTGATAGTACATGTTGATTGCATGTAGTGGAAAATAAACCATCACAACTACGTAAAAGCAAAGTAATCAAAGTTATCCATAACGCCACAGAATACGTGTGCATATACAAGCACAGATTTACTGTACTAGGGAATTATAATTAGGTTTAATTTTGCTGGTAGACAGAGAACGTCAGTTAATTATTGTTTAGGATAGTCTAGTTATTGTAATCTTAGGCATAATTATTACTAGTATATAAGTTTTAAAGTATCATCTTAGATATAAAGATACACATCAAATGTGAAGCCCTTATACGCATGCAACATATCCACTAACACAATTGCAAATACTCTGTTTGTCGTCAATATACAACTTTATCTCCAGTGTGTCCATTGCAGGAAACAACTTATTTGCATGCAGATAAATATGAACAGCCACGTCACATTGCAGTCCATATGCATGTTGCTGCCTGCACACACAGGCAAGGAATCAATGTAATTTGAATATTGTGCAAGACTAAGCTTTTCCATTCACACTTGCTGATTTAATTCAAACTGGCTGACATTTCATTCATTATACCTAAGTGCATTACGTGTACATGTATATGTATACTGCATGTAAAAACTATATAGAGTAACATGCCACTGCGAACTCTGCACAATGCTGGGGAGAAAAAGCCATTGTAAGTTACATTCAGAGTCAATATGCTATACGTCTTTTATAAATGTGGACCCCTTCACCAGTTATTGTATGCCCATACCTCTTTTCAGCATTGTGTAATTTCTAATACCCAAAGCCAAAGCCATCCTTAGCGGGCCTTTTTCTGAGCAGATCACAGGCAATGAATGGTGCGTTGTTTATTTTATTTTTAAGCTAATGAGTTTTATTATCATGATGCTAAGTGTTGCATTACAATTCCATACATGGTACTAGCTTGTTGGATGACAATGACTTTATGACATGCAGATATTCAAACAGCATTTTGCACCATTATACAGTTTGAAATTTTATTACTTCCAATGGCAAAGTTTCAAATACAATATGAGCCACTCTAAGCTAGCACACTAAGCTTGTCACTCTAACTGCACACATACGCTCAACTGTCTCTCGTACAGACACATATACATCAAATCCATGGTAATTGCTGGGCTGCAGTGGATGATGGTGTAATGCAAGATACTGCATCTGCTCTTCAGTCAGATTGATGGTTACATCAGGAACAACTACTGATTCCAGATCAAACGGATCTAGTGGCTGGCTTTCTTCAATTCCATAATCTTCTGTCACTGGTTGGTCTAAAATAGATGAGTCAGCACAACAGAGCCCTCTGACCCACAGCTGAGATGGGGTCATCCCATGTTCTGTGCGCATAGAATGGTTATTCCAGCTACGCACAAAGGCTTTTAACTGAGCATTAATACGGGGTATGTACACATAATGCAAGCAGAACAAATGCACTTCATTAGTTGGAGACAACATATCACACGTCTCCATTTCATAAAACAAGGAATAATATAGGTGGCATACACAACGGAATGTATCACGCCACAGCCTCTCAATCCTCTGGTTGTGCACACTTGACCCAGCTAAATGACTGCGACGACCAAGACCCCTAGCGCTAATCATGCTCCTAGCCACATCAATATTTTCACCTCCACAATCTGATCGCACACGGGATGGCCACCCGTAGGTTTGAGTAGCTTCCAAAAATAAGTTGAGCACAGTACTGCTCTTGTTATTGGTTGGAGGCACCCAAATAGACGATGCACCTGGAATACCCATCAATACCACCATGTATAACGATTCTCCAACGTACAAGGCAATGTAGGCCATCAATATGCCACAGGGCATTTGATGATGGCACACTGTATACTCTGCGTACAATGGCAGTAGAAGCACGTAACTGAGCATTTCCAGGAGATACACGTACCAAAGATTCTCGTACCCGTCTTCTTGGGACACTGATGCCATAGCTCTTAAGTTCACCCCAAACCATAATAGCACCCAAATTTGGGGAATTGTGTTGAATGTTTTCTACCACAGCATCCAGTTCATCGTCTGAAATGTCAGAAAAGGTAGGCATATATTCTATCTCCTTTAAGCGACGCCACAGTGTTGATCGAGATACAAAGAG